>NW_019091356.1:2175911-2217490 GCF_001949145.1 Acanthaster planci | reverse complement strand
TTCACAGCAGTTAAAGTGAGGAACAGGAAACGTCACTAATTTAACGATTCTACCTTAAAAACTAGTATCAGTACCTACCAAATCGGTACAATCTAACAGAAAATCATGTTGGATATACCAGTTTGGTAATGAAAATGGATACAATTTACAAAATGGCTTTGAATTTTCGTGCACCGTCGGATCGATACGATTTTTTTGGGGTGATTTAAAATGACTTACTAATGAAAAATTTATCCGGCGGATTCAAAAAAAATGTCTGAAATTAAGGATGAATCTTTAATTTGGGGCGAAATCTTTGTCTCAGAAAATTTACATTGTATTAAAAATTCATTAATGAAATTAGTGCAACATTTTGCAGTTTCGATTTTTTCAGTGTTGTAAAGGGTCCGTAAAATCCACTTTTTTATACTGTTCTGATATTTACTCTTATTTAAAAACATCAGTAATGGAGGAAAATTGTGTGTTGTTTGTGGTGTCGTGGTTAGATCCTCCAAAAGGTTATTTATGCTTCTTCACTTTGGTATTTTACGAGGTCGGTCGTTGAAAAATTCTGCGCTACAACGTCGTCTGAGAGCACGAAAAACCGTTGTTGTCTGCGTAAAAATGAAGAGCGCATGCGCGCTTATAATGAACGTTGTCTCTATAAGGCATGAACATACGTGCCCAGGTGACGGAACGTATGGGAAGGGGCATTCTCTGTTGCGTTCTCCAATTTAAGCTGGGTCCTGCGTCCCTAGTAAAAGACGATTCCAACAATTTCTTTGGTCAGGAATGCGTAGACCTGAGGTGGCTAACCGTTTGTTTCCCTTTGTCCTGAGACTTTGTTATTGATTTGCTGTTAGTGGTCTAATTTAACCAGAAAAAAATCACAGAAAGTATGCTGATTCAGCACACGGAATGCCTCGGGGCAAAACACATTGGCGGGTAAACGGCATATTAATGAGACTTCTTTTTTCTTTTTCTTTGCAATGAGCAAGTCACAAAGTGCTGGCTTTTCAAAGTAATGCATTATTTGAAGAAGTAAAACCATAGGCTACCATTCAAACTGGCGGCTTTGAACCAACTACGGTACTCACCTGGAAAATTGTGTAAAAAACTATCATGCTTATTTCTTGCCGCTTTTGACAGAGCTGCTGGACTGCAAAACGCAAGCAATGCTTGAAATATATGAAAAGCCAGGAGTCAGTTGGGGAGTCGTGTTGGCGTGGTGGTTCTTCCCTGGCCTTCCACCTCTGCGGTCCGGGTTCGATTCCCGGCCCCAGTCCACATGTAAATTGGGTTTTCAGTCCCTACCTGATTTCATGGGTTTTACCCTGAATATTCCTCTGAGGTTTTCCTCCCACCTCTGAAACTGTGACTGTTTTACAGGTTTCTTCAGGCTTGCGAGCCACAGGGCGCCTTTGAGGGAATCCTTGGTGTCATAACCAGAAATGGCTCAAGATAACTATCAAGGAACATTCAATTACGTATGTTATTTACCATTAATCCCATCGGATTTTGTGCCCAATTATTTACCCCCCTTAGGATGTACGAGGAGGTGTCCTAAGAGGGAGAGCCCCGTTTGCGGTTCTGACGGGAAAACATACAAGAATCAGTGCAAGCTAGAAAACAGGCGATGTCAGGACCGAAGCTTGTATCGCGTCAGGAACGGACCATGCCGAGGTGAGACCCGACATCACGGTGAAACCAGAGCTGTGCAGCATGCGCAGCTGGTCACAGAATACACCGAGAAGACTTCAGAAACAGAAAGGCACCAATCACGGGCCAAATGCAATTTTATCCAAACACTGTAGCTGACTTGGTGTATTTAGCTAATCATTATCGCAAAGCATTTCAGTAATATAGACCCTTGACCTCGGTGAAAAGGAACCTCAAACCCCGTTTTGTTGTAGAGAAAACGTTTTGCGGCAAAGAAGTAAAGTGGGTGGAGTAGGGAGTTCATTGGATGGGTTTAGAGGGATGGGGGAGTTAATTACAAAGTGGAAAATTAGCTATCTCCAGCCTGGGGGTGCGGTGGGGCTTTTGCTATTCACTGAGTACCACTCAGAGGGCGTAACCACTTAACTGACTTTGAATGGTTTCTCTTCCCACTTTTTCCTGCACCCGAAATGCAGGATGCAAGCGTCCGTGCGGCAACGCCTACGAGCCGGTCTGCGGATCGGATGGCGTGACGTACGACAACCTCTGCCGGCTCGATAACGCCGCCTGTGACAACCCGATGGTATCGATGCAGGCCAACGGGGAATGCCGAAAAGGTACGAGCCAAGGATCGAGTAGCCGATAATCGAGTGTCGAACTGTTCGTTAGCACGTTGTCCTGGGGCTGAAGTCAGACGTGAAATCCTGTACTAAACTAATTTGGTGGTCGTCCTGCGGGTAAACTGCGCTCGATGGGTTGAATTACTCCCGGAATTTCGTCAAAAAAAGTTGAGTCACCTGCACAGGTAGAAAGATGCTCGAATTCAAGCCGTGGCCACGTCCGAATTATCTGACTACGGCTAGTATGTATACATACGAGCCAACGGAACGGATAGCCTCTATAACTGGGCGGTTATAAGCTGTAATATTTTCCCCACCATAGCAAGCACGGGTAGTTCGTATGAGGGTTTTTGTCTCTATCTATCTATACTAAATACTGGAGAAAAGGTGTCGAAATGACATCATGACCTGTCCAGAATGAAAAGTTCTTCCAATTAACACTTCGGCTTTGAAGCGTATTAGCAGAGCGTTTGATTCACAGGACAAGCATGAAGCCTTACAAAGGCTGTAGAAAAAGAAGACAAGTTACCGTAGACACAGAAGTGTTAAATCTACATCAGCGAAGAACATAGGGCCTACTGTTGAAACAACCTGAGTTGCGTAGTTGCATTTTCGGAGCATAACAGCTCTCACCGAGTTCTCCAGATTTCTTTCCTCGAGGCTTAGGAGACACAGGTCCTGGCTTATGAGTCTTGACGACCAATCTGTGTCCTATTTTGAAAGTAAACAAGGCCTCCAACGACAATTTTTATCGCTTACACAAACGAAACCAAATCCGACATGTAATTTTCAATTTGATTGTCTCTAATAATGTCACGAACCTTTAGGTTTCGGACTGGTTTGATTGTGACAGGAGAGTGCGACAGCCTTGAACAAAACCAGTTGTTTTGATATTCAAAGCAGATGAGAGGGCAACGGTTCTCAACAGGTGAAAAAAAACTTAAAGGCATGAGCTATTGAAACCGAAGCCGGTCGTAATGCACTCTATTCGGTGCCGAATTCCCTTGTCGCATACCCACACGTTAACGCGATGGTTGAAAGGTGCGCTGTGCCGACGGCGTAATAACAAGTCAATGTCGACCCTGAAGCGGTTTGATGGGGGCGGAGTGCGTGCCTTTCACCCGCGGGCAGGAAACCGTGGGCGAAGGCAAAGGGCCGCCAGGGAAACTACATGTACATGCAAGTTCACAATAATGACCTTTGCTTCAAGTCTCAAAATCCAGAGGGGCATCTACAGGTACAAGCATGAGTGCGTTGATTCGCTCCGCCTTTCGAAGTCAGCCCATTATAATTTTACTGCCAACAGAGCGTCGTTGGAACTCGAATTTCTGTAGGGCCTACGGTTACGCCAAAATGAGGCATAATAAACTGCTCAACCTCCGCTTGCGTTGTGTCTTTAAGAAAATGTTAATTTGCCCTCAAGTTTCCCCCTTCTTGTCAGAGGAAACCTTTATTTATGGCTGGCGAGTGCAAAGAGCGCCCTTGACCGAAACAAGGCATTTAGAACAGGTCCTATATCGATAGTCGCTTAATTTAGTATCGGGCCAGGCTTTGCAGATACAGGTGTTTCCAGTGACGTCCCAAGAGGGGACACTTCAGATGTGGAGATCTTCCAAGCTTTAGTGCTAAGGATTTTGGTAATGATGCGGGGCAATGCCGTCGTGACACACGTTGCACCGTGCTAAGTTGGGCACAGCGATTTTGTGAACATATCTGTTGAGAAAAATCTATACTGTCCAGATCTTTCACAATATTGCTGCCAAGAAACGGGAGAGACCACCCTTTTAAAGGGCAAACCCCATCTGGTGCAGTCCTAGACAGGATACTTTGGAAGCTTAAGCTTTAACGAGTATGGGAAAGGAAGGGTGTATATAGATGACTTCAGAAATATTATCAATGAAGGTGGCAAAACATCTAAGAAATCTAAGAAATATGAAACGTTCAATGGAAAATCTTTCTTTCATTTTCATTTCTTTCTTTCATTCTAACAAAATTTCGAGTAGTGTTGAGAAGGGACTGGCCGATTTTGGGGGCGAAGTGAACTTAAAACTCTTTCCCTAGTCCATTCCCGGGACATTAAACATTTGAAAATGTCGACTATAATTCAGTTCTAATTCCTCCTGACCTACAGAGGTGATACTATTGGGCGTCCAGGTAGACCTGGTGGGCGCAGGTCTTAACAAAGGCCCAACCAATGTCACCTTCGAGCTGTTGGTAATCAGTGCCCCAGGCAGCCAGAGCATTAGCGGCCAGGGCCTGTGGAAGCTGGGTATCTTCGGCTGTCGCTACGATGACGGCTGGTGCGACAAGATCGGCCACCTGCCGCAGATCCTGAGCCCCCAGCAGGCGTCCACCCCGCTGGTGGGCGGCCAGGAGATGGTGGTGCGGGACATCGTGGCCCACTTCGACATTAGCATCATCGGCTGTGACGACCTGCCGTACATCTGCGCTGCGTTCAGCAAGGGGGACAACCCGCGCCCGGACTTCGCGCTGACCATGGGCTTCGAAGAGACGGCCATCAACTGCTGGCCAATGGACTGCCCCCCAGTCACAGGTATGTCGGAGCACCCGATCCGACTACCCATCGCCGACAATAAACGAGGTTATTACGGTAAATGTCAGTAGGCCCTAGTTAGAGCGTGGAAGTAATTCATTATCGCACAATGTAACAATGAGCAAGGCAGATGAGTGGGAAACGTGTTGAAGTGAGCGTTTTTCCCTACAAGCCATAAAATTTAGATTTAAAATAATCTTTCAAACTTCATTTCTTCTAACGGCAAAGAGACTGAAAAGAGAAACATTACCCTCTTTGATTCCGACCAAAGATACCCACAACATGCACTCCGCAAGCCAGCTCGACCGGAGTCTCTTTTGGTTGTGCAATTCAAGTGCCTCTTATAATATATTACCAGGACCTTTCGAACAGTGGTATTTGCTGTAAAAGCCTCGTTTATTAACAGCAGTGGGCAGCCAGATTGGTCCAAGACATTTAAAATGACCTTTAAAAATCACATTTTACATAGGCTGACAGCATATGCAGAGGTCTACCCGCCAACCAGTCGTTCAAGCCCAATTTGCTCCAGCAACGCAACGTACGTACCGCCGGATATACCTTAGGTAGTGGGGCTCGGCTCGGACGCAATTCACTATAAGTTACGACGTTTCATTTAGCATTACTACTGTAATACACATGACTTTACTTGATAAATCACGATGACGATGCATTTATGTACACACGACTTTGCTTGTTACATAGTAGCACAATGATACGCAAGAGGACAAAACCTCCATCTCACAATTTCACTGAAGATCTGCATCTACTCAAAACTTCTCTCACGATTTAAACAGCACTTGAAACTCGTTTCCCTCTTACTTTAAATTATACAAAATCGATCTTCATCACAGACGGGAAATTCGGAACACAGTTCGATTGATACGACATGCATCAGGGCACGCACGCATCGATGCAGTTGTCACAGCAAAACTTCATTGTTGACATTTCTCAATTTCGACCCAACATAGTACAGCTGCGATTTGTCCTACATTTTTTTGTACTCTATTGGTTTGAAACGAAGAACTAGCCATTTTCATTCAGTAAACCCACCAACAGGCTTAACTGAGGAGAGAATTTGTATTCTTTCTGGCATCCGAAGATCCCCCGGTTGTGACCCCAGCTTGCCGATACGAGTGCCCCGAGTCGGGCCACGTGGTGTGCGGCAGTGACGGCGAGACCTACAGTACGGAATGTGCCCTGGACAACGAGAGACGGTGCGGGGAAGATCCAGAGAGCTACCTGTTGACACGAAAACATTACGGGCCTTGCAGGACAGGTAAAGAAAAGAACCCGTAGATGTCTGTCTGGAATGCCAAATGCAGAGACTGAATTGGACAAGGTAATACAATAATACCTGATGTAGTTCCTCTCTTAGACTAACATTTTTATTGTGTGGACCCCAAAGGTGTCATAATTGACTCGATGTTCTGGTCGGCCCAACCAAAGAGACAAGAGGAAGAGACAATCCCCTCCGGTAACACCCTGATCATCGTTGAGGTCCTGGTCATGTCGAACTCCACGGGAGAGAGCATATCCGGGCGGAATCTGTGGCGCGTTGGGCTCTACGGGAGTCAGTTCGCCGATGGGTCAGGCCCTAGGCTTGGGTACATCCATCAACTCCTGGACAACGGACAGGCTTCCACCACGCTGGCTGCCGGGAGGTGAGGCCGCGACAGAATAAGTTAGCTGCGACTCGAAGAGGCACATACATTTATTGGAAATATACAAAGCCGCTAGCTGGTGGCTTCCGTAGGCATATTTCTAGCCACAGCCATGTTATTTGAATAAGGGCTTGAGATTCTTAAATAAGTAAAATGTCTGGGTAGGCTGTCAATAGGCCCAGTTTATACATCAAATAAATGATTTCAAAGACACTGGATTTTTCAATTGCTGGTACAACCTCAGAAGTGCACTGACGACCAACTGACCACATAAGAACTTCACTCACAAGCCTTTAATAACTGAACTGGCCAAACTGACTTGAATGGATCTGATCTGACCAAGTATGCCATGTGAACAGGACATGTATTGGACGGTCTGGGTATAACTTGATAAACCAATTACTTGCCATCCCGAGGATCGACCAAACAATTTGATTAGCCACTCCATCACTTCGTGAGGCGATTCTTAACAAGGAAGAAACGTTAACTTAGACAACTGGACTGTCATTTACAGTCATCGAATAACCTATAGCAATCAACAACGTGACAGATTAACACAGCAATCAACACCAACTATGAACGAGTGGATCACCTCAACCAATTATAGTGACAGCTACTTTTCAAAGAACGTAAGAAGTGACACACTGTGTCATGTTTAATAACAAACCTCTGAAGAGACTTCTCATCGACTCGGTTCTACAGGCCAACATTCTGTAGCGTGCTAAAAAAATGTATACACTTTCACATGTTTTTCTACGACCTACATTCTCACAAAAGACATTGGGAAAATAACCTCGATTCTTTTCTAAACAAAACTGCGATTTCAGGGCCATTGTGCTGAATGCGGAGGTCGAATTTGACGCTGCAGCAGTGGGATGCTCTCGCTACAAGTTCCTCTGCTTGGAGTTCACTAAGGGAGACTCGCCTCAGCCTCCCTTCCCTTTCCATGGCAACGCAGGACCGGAGGAAGCTAGTGTCTTCATGTCCTGTCGACAAGTGCCATGCCAAGAAATAGAACCCGAGTTTCCTGGTAATTATTTCAGTCTGGTTTTACTCCTTTTATGTGGTACAGCTATTAGGTTCCATGGCTTGCTTTGAACTGAAGAGAGAGACATGTTCATCATGCATTCGCACAAAAGTGTTACGCAGAGGTTAAATGAAGCACATGGCAGATAAAAACAAGAAGTCTCAACACTGCCCGAAATGCTAAAGTAAAATACACGTCCATGTAAAAGTTGTACAGCTCTTTAAAATATAGCTTAAAAAGTATCCAGATACACTAGACGATGAACTAAATCAATAAGGAGAAAATGACAGGCAACATATGCATTGAGAAACAATGAATTAAAGCACCAGTTTCGGACCTGACTCTTGTTTCTTCACTTTTATCCCAGACGATGGTCGCGTGAGGGTGGTGGTTGGTCAGTTTGGCTGGGGACTTCGAGCACGTGGTCGCCGCCCAGATGGGCTCTATAATGTTACTGTCAACCTGAATGTGCAGATCATGCCCACGAGTGACTACGTTGCTGGCAGCAATCTACTGCGCGTGGGCCTCTTTGGCAGCCAAAACCAAAATGGCACTGGCCCTCGTCTGGGCTTCCATAGACAAATTCTGACCAGCCGAGATACGTCCCGTACATTTGCTCCAAGTAGCAATCTGGTGATTGATGACATCGAGACTACGTTTCCTGTGACTCGTGTGGGGTGTTCCGACTACGGCTTTCTCTGTCTGGAGCTAGCAAAGGATAATGGAGCCAATCCTGACTTCATCTTCGTATCGGAAAACACTGACACAACGTCAACCCCAGATGAAGTGATCCTATGTAAGCAGATTCGTTGCAGAAAACCTGGCGGTAAGTTTTAATTTAACCCCCCTTCCCCCCAAAAAAATGATTTAAATTGCCACTTTTGGCCGACCCCTAACTTTTCCTAAAACACTGTGGTAATACTAGAAAATTTTCCTGAGAACCGAGGGTGGCTTGAGGGAAAGTCAACAGTTCTTCAGTTTAGAAAAGGCTTGAATGTGTTGTAACTAACCATGCTTTGCAAATTTACTGCATATCATGTTTGATTTCTCTGCCCTTTTCTTTACTTTCCAGGTAGCCAGTCCGGAGGCCAAGGCGGTGATGGTGGTGGCGACAGGACAAAAATAGGGCGAATCGAATCACTTCGGTGGCGTCTCTCAGTTAAAAAGTTCAAGAGTCCCAAGGCGAGCGATCTCTTTATTAATATCACCACGATTGAACACCCAGGCAGCGAGGTCATCACTGGGGATGGCCTGTGGCGCGTTGGTATATATGCAAGTGATGACAGCAACCCGTATGGACCAAAGTATCGCTACCAGAAACAGATTCTGTCGGTGGAGCAGCAGTCTATTCCCCTGCATCCTGACGCCCCTTTGGAAATCTTTGGAGTCAATGTCAGGTTCAATGTCCAAAGCCTAGGTTGCGGGCAATTGAATTACATTTGTATTGAATTTACCAAGGGGGATTCGCCACGGCCAGACTTTCAACTACCGCTTCCACAAAATGATACTGACGGGGTTACAAAGCGAATAGCCTCGTGCAAACCGTGGCCATGCCAAGGTATCAATTTCAGCTCAAAGGCATTCAGAATTCTTGAATAAGAGATTTCTATCATTTACATGTATATGCACGCTGAAGTACATGTACATGAACTTGTGGCATGTTTAATCAACACACTTGCTTCATTCTTTTTTTTGCAGATTCAGACGGTGATGGTGGCAATGATGCTAATGTTGGTAAAACTGGGGGTGATACAGGAGGTCAAGGTGGTGGAATGGGAGGTCAAGGTGGTGGCACAGGTGGTCAAGGTGGTGGCATGGGGGGTCATGGTGGGGGAACTGGAGGTCATGGTGGTGGAGCGGGAAATCAAGGTGGTGGTGGCCATCTACCTGAGCCTGGACCAGATGCACCTTTTGTTGCCTTCAGAAACCTTCACTGGACCCGATATCGCACCCCGGTTAATCAAAAGGGTCCATCAATGGTCAACCTTGCAGTTATACTCACCCCTCATGATTCCAGTGATGCTCTTGAAGGCTTCAACCTCTGGAAGGTCGGACTGTTTGGAAGTGATGTCTCTAACAACACAGGAGTTCGTTTTGATGAGAGGCCAGATGTTCTTTCTGCCACTGACCGTTCCAGTCCGCTTGTACCAGGAAACCCTCTGGTGTTCAACATTACGACGCCGTTTGAAATGCATGATGTAGGCTGTGGGACTTATCCTTATCTCTGTATTGAATTTAGCAGAGACAAATTCTCCTGGCCAGCATTCCGCCTTGCTCTTGGCAAAGCGGATAGTGTGGTCTCCTGCCAATATGTTACATGTGATCGTAAGTAAATTCGAAGATCTCAGATGAAAGTGACAAAAATTGCAATCTTTTTCTTAACATTCTCTTACTTTGAAATCCTTCTTGGTTCTGCATAGATGTCAAACTTGTTCTGGAAAGGTCAAAATAACAGCAGCTCACTGAATATTAGCAAAATACCATGAGAAGGCCATTTTGTCGGTACATTTTGTGGAAAAAATCTGCAGTTTTCCGCAAAGCTTGCCAGTAGAAAAGTACCATATAAGTTAGTTGAGTGTTCTAAATGAAGAAAGATTTGTTAAGCAAGCATACTACAATTTGCTGAAAAGAAGTGACATTCAAGGTTTTACAACCAAGACTTGTATTTTTTTTTTTACATCACAGCAAATGCAGGTCAAGGGGGGAGTAGTAACCGGGGTCACGGGGGAACCCTTGATCCCAATCTGCCCACAGCGAGCTTCCACAACATCAGCTGGAACATTGTCGCAGGAGACACTCGGCCAGGAGTCCTGACAGACCTCAACGTCCATGTCGTGATATTTCCGAAGTCCTACACGGATTCCATTCGGGGCCGTCGGCTCTGGAGGCTGGGACTGTTTGGGAACACATACAGGGACGGCACTGGAGTCGACCGAGTTGGTTACATCACCCAGATCTTATCTCCTAAGCAGGCCAAGAAGCCACTAGTCCCAAACTCCCCTCTGGAGTTCAACGTGGACACCAGATTCCTCCTACACAACTTTGGATGTGACCTTCACCGGTACCTATGCCTGGAATTTGCACAGCATGATCACCCCGAACCTCCTTTCAATTTCCCAGTTGAGACTGATGCCCATGTTTCTTGCAAACCCTACCTCTGCCAAAGTGAGTCAAGCAAATGACCTTTTACATCATAAAACTAAAAAATGCCCACCTTGTCAACCTTGTCACACCACTCTTCTTCATATGTCTCGACAAAGAATTTAATTACCTGCAGGACTTGTATACATACACTGATTCATCCAAGCAGAGCTGCAGAGTAGAAATACCAATTTTCAACTGAACGTGCTTAAACTCTTGGGTTCTTAACCTACATGTATGCCCATATTACTGAACATCAGTGACAAGTGGCTGCAACAGATTCCCACAGACGAGTGTTGCTGTAAGCTAAAGCAAGTTCTTTTAGACACAGAATGATATTTAAGCATCTTTCAATTAACGCTGGCATTGTATATTTTCAAGAATGATGTCATGGTTATCCTTAAAATTCACATGCAAAAAGAGCTACACGCAAATGTTGAATTTAGGCTTGTTTCCTTAATATTCGGGCCTTTATCGCCTCATCCAGAAGTGACGTGTATACTTAATATGTCCGTACTTGCTTCTCAGACCGTCCATCTGCACAGCCTCGTCCCAACAGACCGGTTGCCAGAATTGGGCCCTTTACTTGGCTCATTCAGGACACTCAGATCAACTCAGAGGGCCCAACGGACATCAGACTTTTTGTCAATGTCCCACCTCATGAGCAAACGGACATCATCAATGGGCAGAACTTGTGGAAAGTTGGGATATATGGGAGCAAGTACTCAACAGGTGGGGAAGCTTTTGAAGATCGGCTGGACTACGATCCACAGGTGAGCCAAAAAGCCAATTTCCTAGCATTTCATGGGTAACCACAAGCCAAATTACTAGTTAACTCGTAGCCAAAAAATAGAAATAAAGAAATTCCTTTGTGCCAGTGAAGGCTATCTGACTTGATATGAAGCTGGGTGATTTGTAACAATTTCCCAGGTATGCTTCCATGTAATACTTGAATGCACAGCTGTGAACCAGTTGGCTCAGGCAATGTATCCACCAATGTGGGTTCTATACTGATATGGCGTAGTCCACACAGCATTACTGCAGTTCTCATATGGAGTCATTCCAAAGTCCAACATTTTCTTCATGGATTTGTTGATCCAACCTTCACAACCTACGCTCCTCTCGCAGCTCCTTCAAGTGCCCGATGCCAGAAGGACCTTGGCCCCATCGAGGCCCCTGAACTTTGACCTCCACACCAACTTTGATATGAGGAGGTTGGGATGTGGCCCCTACAAGTACTTCTGTGTGGAGTTTGGGAAGGATCATTTGGCCAACCCAGACTTTGAAATGGGGCTGGCTGGTGGTGATGTCGTTGTGAATTGTCAGAGGATGCCTTGCCATCCCAGTGAGTATCGTGATAGTCCCTGGTGAAATAACTACATACATTCCACTATGGTTGAGAGCAGTAACACTTGTAACAAACTATTTTGGGCCTACTTGTAATGACAGTATGAAAAAAAGTATGGAGAGTGAAGTCTCTAGCTGATGTCAAACTGTGTCTAATCTAAGGTTCTACTTGAGTACTCAGTACATCTGAGTACAATGCATGCTCTCTGTCTCAGAGGAAAAATGATTTGGGCATGTTACCAGTGCACAGGCCCATATGTCAACAGAGCACAGCAGTACGTTGACTTGTTCTTAAACTGAGGCCTCAGACAATACTGAGGTTTCTTGAGTTGAAGTCAAGTTTTCTTCAAATATATTCCTCAAGGTGTTAAGCAAAGGATGTTGCATAAAGAAGCGCAGATAATTTGAAGCAAGTGTAGGACAAAAATGACAAGGCTGAGTTGGGTTTACTTTGATGTTTATTTGTATGCAGACAGAGGGACAGGTGACACTGGTGGGCCAGATCACACTGGCGGCCAACCTGATCCAGATCCTATCAAGATAGTGGGCTTTATAAGGGTTGACTGGCAAGTCGGGCCTCCAAACATCTATCCAGACGGCCAGAGTGATCTACATATCTTGGTGGAGCTGACCCCTCACCCAGACTCCGATACCATCATGGGCGAGGAGGGCAGTGGGTTTTGGAGGGTGGGCATCTTTGCAAACCGCAAACAGCAGGGGACTCATGCCCAAAAGATCAATTATGACCGGCAGATCTTGAGCCAGCAAGACCGCGACCAGAGCCTCTTGCCGCCCAACCCTCTACACTTTGACATCAATGTGCCCTTTGACCTTCGGAGGGCTAACTGTGAGAGTGAATTTCCCTTTCTTTGCCTTGAGATTGCCAAGGGGGATTCGGCTTGGCCAGATTTCAACCTTCCCCTACCAGAAGGAACCCATGCATTTGTGACATGCCAGAGTGCTCCGTGTCTACCAAGTAAGTCCATAATATGGCTTCTGTCTTATACAAATATCTTGACAGCTGCCTGAAGAATGATTAACTTCCAGGGACCATCTTTTAGTGTTTGAAATATTTTATTATTAATAATTTATTATAATAATTTCTGGTAATGACACCAAGGGCTCCTCAAAAGCACCCTTGGCACTGTAGCTCGCAAGTCTGAAACCAGTTGAGAGGAGTCAGTGAAAAGTAGCTACGGTTGTAGAGGTGGGAAGATAACCCCAGAGGAGTACTCTGGACGAAACCTAAGAAATCAGGCAGGGACTGACACACAGTTCACATGTCGACTGACCCGGGAATTGAACCCGGACTGCAGAGGTGGAAGGCGAGGAAAGAATCATTACACCAACCCGACTCCATGAGATACGATAGAAGAATAAACTCACAATCACTGTTTTTGTTACTGCACCTCAGGAGACCACCACGGTGGAGGGGGACATAGCGATTTACCTGTTGTCACTGTCACGACTATCAACATTGGTGGCGTCAACATTCAGCCCGATGCCAGGAATGACCTGGAGCTAGATGCGGTAGTCTACATGTCCCCGGACAGCATGGCCATCAGGGGCACCAACCTTTGGCAACTGGCAGTGTGGGGCAGCACCGTGCCAGATGGCAGTGGACCCCGCATCCAACTGGTCGACCAGGTCCTCTCCCAACAGCTTGCAGACCGTAATTTTGTGCCACCTGAGCCACTATTTTTCCCCACAGTCCCTTTCAGCCTGGACATGACGGGCCGGGAGTGCGGAGAGGTCACTCACATCTGTGCTGAGTTCTCCAAGCTGGAGCCCTCCAACCCTCCATTTCAGCTGGCAGCCAGTCCCGACACGAGCGTGCTCACTGTCTGTCAACCAGTGGAATGCCATGGTGTGTGAAGCCTTTGGTGAATCTGGAAATGACCAGAGCTAAAAGCCAATCATAGATATTTCACATTACCTTTTGTCTGAAGCCAAAATTCAACCCCTAATTAATGACGGGTACAAACACTCTTTTTACAATCCTTAGATAATATCAACACATGTACACGTAAAACACCGTAGAAAAAAAGCCTGTGGTAAACACCTCCTAAATTTAAAATAAAGTTGAAAGGTCACACAACACAACTATAAATAACACACAATCTAAATGTACATTTGAAAAAATTCAAGTGAGAATGTGACTGAAGAGATCCATCAGCTTACTGCAACCAAAAATCCTTGCAGACTACAGCAGGTGTTTGTTTTTTCATTCCATTCCTACCCCCTCTGTAGTAGATTGGGTGTCCAGCTCAAATCAAATTGAGCAGCAGGAACGTCAATGAATGATTTAGGATAGAATTCTCCCAACAACCAAAATTTTGTTACAAGCAACAATTCTCCTTTCCTTTCATAGTTTGATGTCTGGAGTTTGAACCATTTGGATTCAAATGCACTTTTCTTTTTCCGTCTAGCGCCTCGTAACCCGCAGATCGCTGTCACAGGCCTCTCTCTTTTCCATTCTGGGATCACTACCATCTACGCCGGACGCTCCAACCAGCTGGTAATCGGTGTGCGTGTGCGATACGACGAGCCAGAGTCCGTCGGTTTCCAGGGCACGGACCTGTGGGGCCTAAAGATTTGGCTTTCCCCCAAGCCCAACGGCAAAGGCAAGAAATTGGGGGCGGTGAAGCAGGCACTCAACGATGAGCAGGCAGCCATGCCTCTGGTGGTGGGCCGGGACCTGGCTTTTCAGGACATCAGCTTCCGGGCCAGCCTCCTGGGCAAGAAGTGCAAGGAAGCTAGGCACATCTGTGCCTCCCTGTTCAAGAACCCCCGGGCAAGT
The DNA here is from genome assembly GCF_001949145.1 of Acanthaster planci. The sequence continues at coordinate 2,202,702 of NW_019091356.1, read as the reverse complement.
CCATCGTATATCCTCATTGCTAAACCCAATGTTAAGAAGCTGACCAAATGTATGCCCGTCAATTGTGCTTGAGGGTCACCTTCAAGAGTGATGTGGACTCGTAAATCCACCTGTTAAACTATGTGCTCCATTCAATATTGCCTTCACATAATGTAGTGTCAGTTGAAATACTGTGCTATTTATATCTGTGCTTCTTAATCGAATACTTCTTAAAAGGCAAAACTTTTAAACAAAATGAAACGACAAGTTGAAAAGTCAAGTTCAAACAACTTGTTGGTACAGATCACACAAAAATTACAAGAACAAATTGGATTTATTACATTTTCCCATAAATTTCAACTGATTTAATCAATTTTTAACACGCATGTTTGACATTAAGCATAAGTTCTCATATGGCATGTCAAAATGTTAAAATATACATGTACACCGTAGCCGCTTATTTTCAAAAATCGTAATGCATTTTTTTACAATTTTTTTTAGTCATTAAATAGAATCTATGTATACAGTTATATATAGATTTTTAAAATGGTAAAAATTTCAGAGGACTACACACTGAAGATTCTGCCAGAATTTTTCTTCAAAGGTCAATTGAGGTCATTCTTAGATTTAACATTTAATACAACTAAACAGGTAAGTACCAGAACGTCTGTCCTGAGGAGTGTTAAAGTACAGTGTGAGTGGACTGCATCGGCAATATTCCGTTAGAGTCAAATGTCTGAAACGCGTGATTATTGGCCTGTTTGTTACACATCGATCTGGATTTCCATCAGTGATCTGTCACTGGTTCACTGACCCTGACCAGGCCCTATCTTTCGAAAGCTGTTTTGGCATGATTGGATGATAAAAACTGTACTACATCTATGTACTAATGCACTGGTGTCATGCAGCATCTTTTCCTTTGAAACATTCGTGCCTGAAATCAGTAGCAAGATGCCAGGCACTCCTGTGGATGTGCTCAGCTAAGCATAGAGAAATAAAGCAACGTGTTACGTGAAGAACTTGCCAGTGGCTTGTCGTTTGTTTTTGTTTTGAATTTGTTTATCATGAAATGGTACGAAGGGTTTTTTGCCCCATACAACATCTTTACCTGCAATCAATGCATTTCTTGGGAGAAGAAAGCAAAATCCATGGACACAGAATTTGTAATGTAAGAAAAAAAACTTTGGATAAGCAAGTTCCAGTTTTAGAATAGGATATGACTGAAAACATCAGGTGTTGAATTTTGGTGTAGTTAGGGAAGCTACAGCAAGGTGAGGTTTCAGGTCCCATCTTATACTGTTCAGGGGTGAGATTCCTCAGCTTTCAGCTAATTTCAGCCTTTTTTTTGTTTAGGATTTCAGCTTTTTTTCCTCACTGGCTGTGTACTAAAGTATAGGAGATTTTCACAGTTCAGCTTCTTTATGCCTTTTTTCAGCTGTTTTCAGCTATTTTTATCATTGGTCAATCTCACCCCTGACTGTTGTGCATTGAGAAAAACTACTTATTGCAAAGGATTTCCTTTCACTGTTGACCAAGAGGCTGCATTGGGAGCAGTCAGTGCGAACTTGCCTCATTCTTGAGTCAGTCATTTTGAATTGAAAGCAAGTCGGTCCCCGCACAAATTTTTTTAAAACTTAATACGTGTTGGAATAGAGATGATGCAAGAGGAGCTAGTTACAGATTACAATGCTCGCACTCCAAAGACTAATTCCAAATTATGGATAAAAACTCTAATTCTGTTTATATTCAAAATGACAAAAAATACAGGTAAATTGCACAAAAAAGTCAGTCTCCGTTCCATTTCTTCGTGTTCCATAAATGGCGTAGATTCAGGAAGCACAATCCAAGATGGCCATTTTGTGAATAAAGCACACTGATCTCACAGGTTAGTTCGTTAAAACTGATCACAGACCTTCCCACTGGAAAAAAAGCAAAACGTTGGCTGATGCTAAGTCAAACTTTATACTATTCAACTTAGTAGAGTATTCTCATGGCAAGAGGTATATAGGTACGCCAAACTGGACCTAGAAAAGTATCGCGGTGGCTGAAATAGAGGAGTAAAATTGTTCGACCGAAGTTGGAAAAGTGCAAATCTGAATCTGTCTACTTACTTCTCAACGGGGATGCGCTCCCTCTTCCTCGTGCACAAGCATTCCTCCCTCGCCTTCCCTCCTTGTGTCAAGGCTCGGGCGGCAATGTCGCGGCACAGCTTGCAGCAGGCAGTGCGGCCAGCCTCACTGCAGCCCGGGCAGGCCAGCACCAGCTGGTGGCAGTGGGCACTGGAGCACGGGCGGTACTGATCCCAGGGCTGGTCGCAGTGGAAACAACCTGGGATGCAAGCGGACGAATCAACTTGAGAATTGAGTTCCTCGAGCTTCTGGAAATCTGAACTGTCCCACCGATGTTTCAATCTTCCAAATAGTGTCTTTGAAGGCACGAGTAATACATTGATAAGTGATACGGGTGAGTAAATTACCTACTTGCAACAACTTCATTGTTGGTATGAATGGCATAGCGATCGTCAAAAACGAAGAGTTTGCCCTTGAAATGTCCATCAGGATACTCCTCTAAATATTTGTGGACTCCGCCTCTCAGCTGCAGAATCTGCTGGCACACCCCCTAAAAAGAGAAGAGGAAATGAGGAGTCTTGTCCACATTATGATGAAATCATCGTTAACTTTGACATAACCATCAACAGCGGTTTACAAACGATACATAAATACTTTTCAATAAAATAGTAAAGCCTGTATGGACCTTTGTCTTCAGATAGGCAGAGCCCCGCTCGCACCTGATGCCCCCTGTGCAGTACATAATCACTCTCTTCTCTCGAAACAAGTCAAGGTTCCTGTCGACGTACTCTGGCCAATAGCTGAATTTCCTGATGTTGGGAGTGACTGCACTTTTAAACTGACCCTGGACCACACATTACACAGAATGTAAAGGCATACATGAACAGCAAAAACACAGAGAAGTGGCGCCAAAAAAGCACTACTTAAAGGGAAAGTAAGAGCACTGTTTGTAAAAGTAAAAATCGGATAGCACTATTTAGCATCTCTGACAGCGAATACTCGCACACAAATGTTCACTCCACTTCAACCTACAAGGGTTCACTGACAAGGTAAATAAGGAAGATTAACATCCGCATAAGTCTGGAGAGTACCATCAACATGACGAACACGTCTTACAATTTTGCTTTCGTAAAAGTTGCGGCAATCCAAGAACAGTGTGTCCCTTGAGCACGGTGCCGTCTCTGAATTAATGTGGAGGTCTATCTCTTTGTGGAATTCTGACGGTGTGAGATGAGCACCTGAATAACAGAAGACAACATAATACATCATTTCAAAAAGGGCCTGCAGCTGCATCATGGATAACTACTTCTGAGTTGTGTACGTTTCACTGGACATTTTAACAACTACGACACTTGGGTAAGTTCTACAATTTCACATGTGCTGAAGCATGAAATTCTAGCTAGCATTCCTGACTTTGCTATGGTCTCCCCATCTACGATTCAAATTTTCACAGTCGTAATAGGATTGAAACACTGACCTCTTAAGTTTGTTGACACAAGATAAACAGTGCAAACTAATAGAAAAATCCAAAGAGGCTGCGCTTCTTCAGACTTAGAGCCTCCCAACTCCTAGGACCTGAGTTGTACCCTGTGGAAATTTTTGTTTAGAGCGTATTTTCTTTGATTGGTTAAAGACTGAGTAAAAAGGGGCTGATAAAGCCTTGCACGCCTTTGTAAAGACACTCAAGGTCCAAGCCAGGGAACCAGACCATTTCAGTGCCACTCAACAAAGTCCGTGATCTTTGCCCTACCTGCCTGTCTGTAGCTCAGGGTCTCTGGGTCGATACCCATGGGCACGATCTCTTTGTGGACGCCAACCTTCAAGCCTTTCGGAAAATGACCGGCACCTCCGCTGCTTTTCTGGCAATGAGAGCAGTGATCTGTGTCAATTGTCAAACCATGAGGAAATTTGGAGTCTGATGTCCAAGACCAAAAGGTGATCAACGGACGATGAACAATGACACAGGAATGCCTGTGACACAGTGACATAACTACCGGGGAGGGGATGGGGGCAGGCAATCACCCCCCTCAGCGAAAGTCGACGCTCCCTGGGTGCACCCCAGTTGAAGTGTACACGGCCTCTGTCCAGACCGCAATAATTTGCTTTCAGCGCTTCCTTTCTACAAGAAATGTGATCAACCCACTGGCACCCAGTTGGAGTTTTCACCCAGGTCCAGCCTCTGCTCTGACAAACACTGAGTGACTAACGAGCATTTGGTGGCAGTGCTTGCAGCAGTGAAGCCCGTCCTGACCTTGGGCCGTGTCAGCATTCTATGAGAAGTGGCCGTAGCCACAATGACAGAGCTGTGTGTAATTTCAAGCAACAGCCAAGTAATACAGACATGGCCTTGGTCTGTGTATCGGGGGGGTCTATTTCACAGAGCTTCAAAATTTGCTGCATGAAGAAAATACTTTTCTAGGAAAGAACAGGTGACCTTTTGAAAACCCATCATGTGTATATTTTCCCCTGGCTGGTACTATGTGCAGTTGGTTCTTTGTACTTTCACAGCTGGATAGTTTTGATTCCAGACAGTACATCACAGACTGCACAGATCTACGTGTCTTCCAAACTTCTGGAAAATGCTTTTCCTAATGCTGATTGAAAAAAAAATCTGAAACATTAGAACGCCTATTGAAGGAATAGATGTACCTTAAAATCGAGCGATGTCATGTCCTTGAAGACTGGATGGGCCAAGACAGACTGGATGTAAAGCTCAGTAGCTTCAAGGGAGCCACCAACAGTGCCTTTATTCCTTCAGTCGCCAAACGGATCTGATAAAGTTGGTTCAAAATTGTTTTATCCGTAATACCTTTGGGTGACCACCGGTCACTGCAAAAAACACACTCCATGCTAGTTTCATTCTTATAGGGAGCAATCACGGGTCACTGCTAAAAGCATTTGATACAGGCATTATTGTGAGGTCATTGACCCTAAAATAATGATGTAATGACACTCAAAACTTAAGAAATGGTCAAACCATTCCTCTCAAAAATCATTGGAATGTTTTGCTCCAGTGACCAGTGCATCTCTGAAATGGGAAGTTTAATAAGAAAACTGTGTCTGCTATGACTTTCTTTCAGGAATTGGAAGGACAGTTGGCGGAAATATCACAGCTGTATTGTCTTCTTGGCGAAGAACATCTGATCCTCAGCTAATGGGACTGACCTTTCCAGTTAGCTGTAACCTTTGACACAACTCCCTCTGCCAATCAGCCACATTGCTGGGGTTCTCGATGTCCACGTATTTGTAGTACAGTAGGATCTGCCCCTCTTCAGATTTGTCCAAATGGTGACATTTCTCGAGGCTGGGTAACCATGGAAATGCCCTGTCACTGCCCGTCAACTTGGGATTTTCCTTAGTTTTGGAACTTGTTGCTTGAAATTGGACAAGTGCAGAGGGTCTTCCGCCGTTTACTTCATCGCCTTCTGATGAAATGCAATTAGAATCTTCCCTGTTTCCATCTTCACTGCAATTACCTTCTGATCCTGGCTGCAATTTTCCTGGCAGACGGCATGGGCCAATATCCTTCCTTTTAAAATTAGAAACATTGTGTCGTCTGCAATTGTGATGGACCCCCTTGAGTTCAGAGGTCATGGCTTCATCAACCGTCTCCCTGTGGCAGAGCGCCACGTGTTTGTGGATCTCAGCAGCCACGGTGAATGTCTTGCTGCAACACTGCCACCGATGGGTCTGACCAGAAACTGATCTATCATTGCTACACTCATCCTCAATAAGTTTGGATTTCACAAATCCTGCAAACACCTGAAAAATGTGCAATGATAATGAAAACGTAATGACTGAAGCTCAGTGGCTGTCCCCATTTAAACAGGTGACAGCTGCTACAAACAGAAATTCAACAAGTTTCACTTCATGTAAAAAACTTGTTTTAAAATAATAAACAAACCACCAAGTGATCAGGCGTTCAACTGAACAGTTCAACAACTCTTAGTTACTGTATAGTTATTGTACAATTTGAGTCAATGTGCTGAAAACAGCAACACAAGAGGGAAAATGATAATCTTTCTTGAGTTTTTGTGCAAAATTACAGTGCGGCATCCTGAGTCAATTTGCCTTTGACTGAAGTCCATTCATAGGTTAATCAAATCAGGAGGAAATTCAATACATTTGTGCAAGAATTTATATTCTTAACCCTAACCCAACCCTAAACAAAATTGTTAAATTTTGATATTTTGTTTTGGTGGAATAAATAATAATGATAGGCCTAATAAAGAGTCATAATTGCATTGAGCAGTTTTGACTATTGTCCATTATCATGATTGTCATAGCCTAAAATACACCTGTTACGTCCCAACTATAGCATGAGTCCCAACTATAGTTGGGACAGTCGCAACTGTAGTGCTGCAGTTGGGCTTGCCCAACTATTGTTGACCCATGTCTGTGGCAAATGTCTCAACATTATCCAAGTCAACGTGTCTCACACTTGACACAATTCATCTAAAATGTGGCACTTCATCTGTTCATCTAGCCCCATGACCAATGACATGACATTTGTAAACAATATGATTTTGGTACATGCTGGGCACATCATGAACACAGGACCTCTCTGCTGTAGTTGGGCTGGCCCAACTGTAGCACTCTAGTTGGGACGGACCCAACTATAGTTGGGACTGATACTATAGTTGGGGTGTACACAACCTGTCTCCAGCTGACAATAAAGAGTTTGCAGTGCACTGTGCCTTTCAATAAGAACATGTCTCTGTTCCTAAGTAAAATGGCTAATTGGCACGAGTTCCTTTCTAAAATGCCCAAACTTTAACCTGAAATTTCCCTCAAGCTCAGTGTTGGCGCATCTTGTGCATTGTGCTTAACATTGAGCCTTACTTAGCCATGTTTAATACCAAGCCTTGGGCTACTCCGGGAACTGGAAGTCACTCACTCCGTGATACTCTGTGTGACTTCGAGGAAACATGGTTTACATGGCGTCGTAATGCTGTGGGGTTTTGGAATTGAATTTTTGTGGCGAAATAGTTTACAGCCCTAAGAAAGCTATTAAACCAAATTTCCCCTGTCAGCATTTCTGCTTGATCTATACCTGCTAAAAATAGGTCGGGGACCAAACCACAATCTAGCAACGTCCCTAGTATCACGGAATTAGTGACTTCGAAGTTCGAGTTCTCGAAGTAGCCTTGGGCTGGGGATCGATCACGTGTAGTGTACTCACTCGTTTTCTGGTGATCTTTTTAATCTTTGATGGGTGTTTACTTTGGTTATTCGGAATATCTCCGGACATCATGAAAGTGTGTGTCCAAATGGGTACCTGGCTACTTTTGGGACTGACCCAAGGAAACGTCAAGATCAGAACTTTTTAGCCTGATGCATGCTGATCCAGTCTGCACGAACAGCTGCCGCAGCACTAGTCGTCTGTGCTACGTGAAGTGCGCCCTCAAGAGTTACAAATAATAAGACTCGGCTTTCGTCGTCATACAATGATGCATCTTCATAATCTTTGCCTAGGCTAGCTTGGCCTAGATCCTTCCGGGCTTCAATACTTTTTAATTTTAATCCAAGGAAAGCGACAATGAACCGGAGCGGTCAAATAAAAGGGACATGTATGGACATGTGTCCTGAACAGGAAAGAAAAATGTAAGGAAGTAAATAAGGCCAATAACCCAGTCAACTGAGTTGAACTGACGTTCCTAGATCAGATAGGCCTAATCTTTGTTTAGCCTAGCTTTGATTGTTTTTATTTTTTTGACAGGCGAGAGTTGCAGATGCGACTGCATCCACTAGAGATGGTTCTAGGGACGGAGGATTCAAGAAGGTTTCATTCATGTTTATTTCCTTTAAATTGTTCTGTTTTGATTTGTCTAATATAATTAACAAATAACTCATAGATCTTGGAATAATCACTGTGTTGCCAGGCTTAGGCCCCTATTTCAAAGAATTTACTTTTGCAAATGCTCATTTCAATAAAATTTTCTTGTTTTCATGAAACATACATTGTTTTTTATCATAACAAATCAGAACAACATCAAAAATGAAATGAAAATGAAAATCGAACTTAATTTATAGACCCAGATCAGATCCGTCAGCTACAATCAAAGAATACTCAAGACCTGCAGCAGGAAAAGCTGATGCTTTGACCTCTGACCTCCGACCTCCTCAGGTTTTATTGAAGACTGTTCACTTTATGATAAAAAGGTATGTGCAATTTTTCCCCAGACTTATCTTGAAGGTTTCTGTGAAAAGTAGCTTGATAAAACTTCTTAAAGATTAATGATAAAGCCTTGTTTGGAAGTCAAAGGATCAGTGACCCGTATACTTTGTACTGGTCTGTTCTGTAACAACAGGGAATTACATTTCAAACATTAATAGAAGTTGAAAGTTCCGTATTTTGGTATATTTCCTATGAAGTCAGTCATTAAAGTTTAATGTTGCCAACCCCTTCCTCCGTAACTGCCTCATCTTGAACCAGAAGCAAAAATTACAGTTAGCCCAGATTACAGAGAAAAGGTCCAAAGAAGATAGACATTCTTTCTGTGAGCAGTTAAACTCTTTTTTTCTTGGTTTTTTGGGGGGGTTGAACTTGGCAGGATTTTACCACGGACCGACTACCGATTTGTGAAGCTGTATGACTTTGTGTTCGATCGTCTTCGCAGTGTCCGACAAGACCTTGTGATTCAGAGAGTCACAGGAACAGAATGCGTACAAATTCTGGAAATGGCTGTCCGGTTTCATCTGTATTCAGGATACAGGTAAAATATTTTTGAATTTCAAAAGTGTGTCCAGCACTGTTTAAGAAAAGTTTATGAAGAGGCTATCAAACAGAATATTTCACAAGTAGAGAAATTGGAACATTGGAAGTAATTTCTTAGAAGGAAGAAAAGGTATGACCCCTTTGAAAACCAGCAGAGAAATTAGCACCACTCAAGATGTACCCACAAATTTTAACAAAACAGCAAGTCTCTTACAATTATTACTATTCCTGATGGAGGAACAAATACCCCCCGAAAATGTCCCTAGCTACTCCCTGGAGATAATGATGTATGATCCATGAGACATAGGAAGCTACCTTGACATTAGTGGCTGCACTCAGCTTTACACAGTAGCTATGCGTCTCATTCAGCTTGTTCAAACGGGCAATTGTTGCAAAGTACCTCGCTCAGGGACACAAGTGTCCAGTTTTCCCAGCTGGGTTTGACCCACAGTGGCTTCTCACCACTAGCCGCCTAAATGAGACACATTCTATTTCTCTTCGCTGTCTCAGTCTTTGCACTGAACCTGTAGCGAATTATGACGGCAAGATCAATGCCGATCATGCGCAGGAGTGCTTAAAGCGGCTTCTGGTCATGTATCGGGATGCCGACCGTGAGGGCACCGTCATCAGCAATGACCGGGAAGAGCTTGAGGCCCTGTATCTGCTCTTCAACCTGGGTGGGTCAATGTATTTCCCTGTTTTGATAAGGTAACTTTCAGCATTTGTCAGATATCTGCCAACATTTGTAAACATTTTCATGGACAAATGATCAAGCGGGATTTTGCAGTTGCCTTGCACCATGAGTCACTTTCTAGATCTTGGAATTAGCTGTATTCTTCAGGAGCTAATTGCATTGTTTCTGCTTGAATAATACGCAGGATCCACAGAAGCACTCCAGCATGCAGTTTCTTTACCCAAGCAAGTGAGGTAAGTCAAAAAAGGTTCAGCACTTCCATCTCTCCGTCTCCTCTTAATTTACTACTTAACCCTAACTCCCTAGGGTATGCGCAAAATCATATTAAAATTGGAGGATTCAGGGCTGTTAGGGTTTAATGTAATGATGAAGTTTCAGCACTGTTGCTCTGTATCGAAACAACACAGAGATTTAAAATGTTCAAGATCTCAAGATTGTTTTTGTTATCAATTTGGCATGAAAGGAGTACACCAATTTGGAGTAAATATGACCCTAGGACCTCGTGAAAACTTTATAAATAAAAACTGTTAGTGAAGAAATGCTTTTATTTTTAAGTTGGTGGGTAAACTACTTTTCCCCCAGGTGTTAAAGTTGTTTTTCCCAACGTTCTGGAAATCCTCATACTTACACATGGGTTTAAAGTCCTGCTGCATATATCGTGCAGATTCAAACATGACTTACAGGTCTGATTTGTCTTGGTACTTTCCCACAGACAGCACCCCTCTGTCAGGCTGGCACTCCGTATTCACAGTGCTAATCTGCAGGGGAACTTCTTGCGAGTCTGGAGACTAGCTTCCGAGTGCAGCTACATACAGAGCTGTGCTTTGCATAGACACCTCTTGGAGATGCGACGGTAGGACCCAAGGCTTTTAATTGGTCATCGAACCTATACCTTCACCCCACCTGCCCTTTCCTTGGAAAAAACAAACCCGTGCTGGGTAATCGGTTCAGGTGTTTTTTGAATAGCATTGTACGTATTATGAAGAAGTGTTTACTTTCTGTGTTGGCTTGATTTGTTCATCTTCTTTGAGAAGCACGATTTGGCATAGTTAAAGCCAGGGCCAGGTCAGTGTATTGAAATATTTTGTCTTGTCTTACAGGCGAGCCTTGCAGGTCCTAAATGCTGCGTACAGCAGCAAGAACCTCTGTTTTCCAGTCGGCGTGTTGTCGAGGTGGCTACTGTTTGACACAGACGAGGAGGGGAGGGTGTTCTGCCGAAGCCACGGGCTGAGAGTGGACGAGGACGGTGTGCGGTTCCAGAAGAGTAGCCCCTTATCAACAGGTTCGCCGGTGAGTAAGTTGGTAAAGAGGGTTGGTGAACCGATCCGGTGCCAATTTGAAAGTTTCTCAAGGTGGTGTTACCCCTGATGGCTGGGCTTGTAGTAATATCCGGATCTATCCCCTTGGTGAACCAATGAGAACATATAGAGCGATATCAGATACCTCCGGCACAAATATCCTCTCTAAAATGAAGAGGGATTAGGAGGATGTGTTTTTTTTTTACAAGAAACTGTGGGGGATGGGGCGTCCTCCATAGGAGTCAATTTGTTTTGAGAAATCATATGAGTGTTCATTGAATGGGATGATGAGCGGGCATCGACTCCAAAAACAGTTACATTTAATTTCGTGTTTCTTGATCGCAGCAGTCTGGCCCTTTCAAGTGTAGCAAATTGGTAGACTCCAAGCAGAGAGGGGTCAAAGTTCATGACCTCATCATGGGCCACACCAACAGAGATCACAGTGTCACCAGGCGTGGAGATGAAGACGGAAGCTCAACCCAGGCCTGTAGGTGATAAATGCCACCCAACAATTGAATATAAACCGTGCAATTGGACTCGCTCCATTTTTAACCCAATTTTAAAGTAAATTTGAATTTTTCATTTACCTCTTGCCAAATACATGCTCGGTGCTCACCAAGAGCTTGTGAGAAATAAATTTACAAATGCACAGGTTTGTTTGAGCAAGATTCACACCCACGACCTTCTGCTTACTATTGCAGAAATCTTGACCACTGACCTTATCTGGGTCGGCTGGCCTGTTCGATATACATGTTTTAGTGCAGTTTGCAGGTGTGTCCAGGACGCCTGTTTCTATTACACATCAGTAAAGGGATACACAACGTACTGTCCTGTGGGAAAATGGTTTCATTGCCAGTCTTGAGAGGAGACTAGTCTTCATGCCTCGTGGAAGAGTCAGACTTTACTTCCCTTTGAAAATTTATCATAGCCTTTATTCCAGTCCAATTCAAGGAAGAAATATCCGCTTAGCCTCGAGACCCCCTATAAAACCCGTGCCCACCACTGATTGGCTGTCTCACCACCACTCTGCTGTTGGTAGCAGCGGTGTCTCCTCAATGCACACACGGGCACCATGTTCTGTTCCCCTGAACAGTCCCTGCACAGTATACGAGAGACAATATCTTACAAGAAATCTCATTTCATTTGAGAATCTTCAAGATATTTTCTTTGGCCGTTACCTGTCATGAAACTGCAAACGCACGTGTTAGTTTTTTTAAAACTTTATTGATGCTCAGTGGATATTTATTACAAACAGTAAACATCAATAGTTACTCATACATACTGGTATGTTAGTCTACACGGCTTCGTAAATAGATGCCAAATGGGCAACGTTACAGGTACAGTTAACTTACAAGCACACTATTTATATAATAAAACATTCAAAACATGTGTATGAGCAGTTTGTGGTGTGATGCCTGGCGTAGAAATGAGAAAAAGGTGTACGATCAAAGATTACGGTCAAACGCTGGTCAAAAAGTGCATGACCTCAACTCCCTGGGCTTTACAGCCGTGAAACGTTCTAGACCTGAAGAATTCCATCGCGTTGTAGACCAAATTTGTTGTATTTAGCCACTAGTTTAGGAGTAGTGCTGGCCTTGTATATCATACAAAAATTGAGTCAGATCTTGGCAAATTTGGGTCATTCTGTTGTTTTACACCATTTGAAATGACGATCTGTTTCTGTGGCTTCCTTGAATGTTGCATTCTTGTCTATTTTAAACAGTTCTTTTATGCTACATGATTCTTGGATGAACAACCAGAAATTTGAATAGTAATTTTTAGCTACCCCCCCGAAATACAACTTCTGTGGAACGAACTTTAGCTAGATTGGTTCTCACCCTTTTATACATTCACTATGTACTTGTTCATGACAAAAAAAATATATAATTAATCTCTGTGAAAATCTAGCATGCAAATACTTCTCTACTTATACTCAAATGTAACAGTGCAACAATCTTGGGAAAAGTATCTCATTGTTAAAAAAGGGTTAAGATGACCTCTTTAACCAAAATGTTAACTACCAGCGTCACCTTGTCAATGCTGAGATTTCCCGTGACTAATGACATTGAATACAGACTACTGATTGTGGTGGGTAAAACTTTAAGAAAAAGAGGTTCTGGTTTGGATTTAACAGTCTTTGTTACAGTTTGGCCCGAAAGTAAAAGTGTGTCTCACAAAACTGACAAAAAAGTCATGCATTGGCAGTTGCTTCTCCTGAGCCAAGATGTCACATGGTCATGCCTAAGCCAATCAAAATTCACAGAGTGTGTTGATAATACTTGGGTACACAAAAACTGAGACACAACCAAATTTTGATTCATTCAAACAAGCACAGTTATTAATAACGTGACTACGTTAAATTACAGACGCGTATTTCCAAGACACACCTTGGCAAGTTTTGTACAAAAAAGCTGATACATTAATACTGTTTTATAAGCTTCACTCTATAAACGCTGAAGTAGCGCAGAAAGCCTAGAGATCAGTTTTATATAACTTGGAAAAATTATGATCTAAAGTGCTACCGTGAAGATGTGCAAGAAAACTTTATACAAGTGTGGATTATATGTAGCTTTAAAAATTGAATTTCTTAAAAACTGAAATGGCCACATGCTTTTTGAAATGAATTTGTATCATTTTTTTTAACCACAGTAGACATGTCAACTACTGTTCCCTAGATTTTTTCCACCCGTAATTTACAATGTTTATATTTTCAGAAGCACTTAAAACGTCTTCTGATGACATAAATAAAAGCATTAAAAGTTGATATTTGAAACTATTCATTGTGTTCCTTAGACAGAAGTTTGCTTCTACAGAACTAGTCTGGTGGCTTGGAGAAATGTGCATTAAAGGCATGTCATCGCCATCATTTTCAAGGCGAGTGACGTCAGGAATATGCAATATAGAAAATATCAAGAAATATTTTTTGGTTTTATTTATGTAATGACCTTCCATTTCAAGACATTGCGACAAGTCTTTCTGGACACCGAAGTTGTTCAAATGCAATCATTTAAGAGAGACAAAATTTGACTTTTTAAAATCCAAGGGTAGTCATTTGTTTAACATAAATTATACAAATAACCTTGGAAGTAGGCACAAATGTTTGTTTTTACACAGCTCAAAGAGTTTTACACAAATAAAATTACTTCAAAACTACAATACAAGGCAGTGTCTACATAAACACTTATGTATTGATATATGTTTGTAATGCTTTGTACAAGATCAGTGTAGACTGAATTTGTTCTAACATGGGAGAACTAAGCAACCAGTTACAAATGCAGTCTAGATATGTACAGAAATAAAATCGATATCAAGCATGCTGTGCAATACATACGTAGCAGTTTATAAATAACCAACTTTTCAAACACTTAAAATTTTCCCCGTTTATGTGGAAAGTTCAATTCCTCCCCCCCCCAAGAAATCTTTACTCGTTCATTTTTTGTGCTGTTTACCGGAGGCAGCTTATTTACTAGAGCTGAAAGTGGCCACATTTCCTGGGGCACGAATATCCACACAGAACAAATGGTGGTCCAAGCCATGTGGCCTATCGCCGACCTGAAGAAGATGGATTCTTCATTTTTCGAAACATTTACCGTGCGGCAAAAGAGTCCGTGAATTACCACTCGTATCGTCGATACTCAGAGAATATGATAAGCATCCACTGCGATCCTGCATTGAGAAATACTGAAGTGCTGAAATAAGTGGCTTTACGGTAAGCAGTAAATAACCTTAGGCCTTTCTGAGCTCCCTTGTTCTTCTTTCTTTGGTCGTTTTGTGGGTTTCAACCTGCCGTATGTTGACCCCCTCCTCCCCTTCATCATTAACCGCCACTCCTGCCTCGTCATTGATCATGGTGTCGAGTCCGATCACACCGGGGCTGCCCAAGCGAACAGGAGCTACCTCTTCTGCCAGTTGGGTCGGGCTCTCCTCTGATGTCTCCTGCTGGTTGCCGGCACTCAGGTTGTCATCTTGAGTCTTAGAATCACCTGGGAAATGAACGATGCACTTATGAACACTTCCAGCTGAAAGTAACTTGAAATGTTGCTTCTAATGCCATGCCCAAAGCAAACTAGTCTTTTTGGCGACAAAATGGGCAACATGCATCCCAAACTATGGCTTTGGCTCAGCTCCAGAATCCTTATGTTACCTGAATGTGTAGACCAAAACAAATCACTCCCCAAAACTGTTATGTGATAATCTTGAAGCATGGTCTTATACTGAGCTAAAGTTTTCCAAGATAATGAGCTGAGCTGGACCAAGAGAGGGCACAAATTTCCTAGCAATGGAGGCTCCCTTAGTGGGAAATGCACGTTTCAGTTCCCAAACGACTATGAGATCCTTGCGTACGCATTGCTACCAACAAAATGAACACTCCCCACCAGCATGGGTCTTTTCAACCAATGAGGGGGTACTTCTGCCCAGGTCGGATAGGACTTAAAATTATCTCTTATAGCCCAAAAGTTGAGCAGGCCCAAAGACTAGGAAAACCCCTTGTATTAGACTCTAACTTACCCTGTGCTCAGGCCAGAAGTTTACAAGACCTTGAACTAATTACTAAAGTGGATCATGTTATATTACCACCAATAACCATTGGTGGTAATATAACATGATCCACTTTTCCATTGCTCATTGAGATGCATTAAGACTTCATGAAACACTTACCTTCAGAATGTACATGGTGCCCTGGAGCATCTTCTTGGGTTATGGGTGATCCTGCCGCAGAAGGTGTCTCCTCCTTACCCCTGACCTCCTCACCTGCTTGTGTCATGCCAGCATCCATCTCAAAGTCATGACCTGGTTCCTCCTCTTCAGTTATCTCTCCTCCAGTCTCGGCTTCTTGACTTTCGTGCAACCACTCTCTGAGCATCACGCCATCACCATCTTCACCTGCATCACCCAGTGAGGGATCCACGTGGACACCGTCTTCCTGTTGAGCCTCTCCAGTGTCCAACCCCATCTCCAAAGCATCACCAATATTCTTTCCCTCACCCGTTGGGGCATCTCCCCCGAGAGTATCCCCGACATTTGCTGCCTCAGTCCCATCCTCGTTGGTCAAGTCTGGGATGTCCCCATCTACCTTGGTGTGCTCCTGTTCCATGTCCACCTCGGTGGGTCTTTCCTCCATGGCTGGGGCTTCATCATCCCCATCCCTGACTGCCAGTGGGCGGGGGCCCTGAGATAGAGACGAAGCAGGAAGAGGTTCTGGGAGAGGCTCATCCAATGTTTCCTCACCAGCACCTTCCTCACCCCAATCTACAGCCTCCTCCTTTTCCCCCTTTTGTACCCGCATCACGTCTGGGATCTCATCGTCTATCCTTCCCTTCTCCTTTGCACCCTCGCTCTCGATCTCAAACCTCCAGGGTGACTGCATCCCATCCCATTCTTTGAAACCAGGGTGGTCGCCCATTTCCTCCATGCCCATGCTGTGCTCGCTGTAGGAAGATGAGTCACTGCTCTGTGACATTTGCTCATCAGGTTCCTCCGTGTCATGGTCACCCCAGATGGCAGCTGAGCCTTCTGGAGTTGGGGCTTCATCTGGCTTTTCTGTGAATGAACACATAATAGAAGATGATTTTAAAGCCTATACTTCCACAGTCAGTGGCTTTAACAAGAAATCGACAGCAGAGAACGATTAAGCCATCCTCTTATTACTGTCAATCTTGCATATATGTAACTATGGCTAGTAGTCACGAGTGGATCCAGGATTGGTTGAAAAAGGGGCTCAGCTATCAATGGTCAGGATGCCGTTAACAGGCATTTACTACCGTTCAACCTGTACCTTTCCAATTTTGGCAACCCAAGAGAATGTTCAAACCCCTAACACTCCAATGCTCTGCAGATTCTTAGTGTAGTTAATAACTTAAACTTGCAGGAGCATCAGAACCCTAACTTGTGTTTAACCGAATTTCAACACTGAGATGGTTTATTGTTCCCTGCATATGTTTTACATGTACACAATGTAAAATACTTGGAACAAAGAGAATAAAAGTTCCAAAGTCGGCAAAGATTTCAAACATCTGAAATTCAATTTGTTTTTTGAACTGATCAGCACCAAAAACAAAACAGCACAGCACAGCATGCTACAAATTTACTGCGCCAACGAAAGTGTTCTAAACCAAAGTATACTTGGTGTGTCAAAAACTGGGGGCAATTCGTTCTCACCTGGGCAGTTGGAGAGGGGCATTGCCTCGAGGTTTTCGTTGAGTTGACACGCAGCAACCTCCATGTGACAGTACGTGTCGTAGGTCACATTGTTGCTGGCACACACTTTGGGCCCTCCCGTGTCACAGGTGCGCTCGCACATGCACTGGATGAGGTCAAAGGTCGACTGGCAGTCACCGGAGATGGAGTTGCAGTTTTCTGGGTTGTAGTTCTCCATGGCCGGTTGCTCTGTTGCAGTGGGAGACGAAAAATAAGTGGTGCTGTGA
The DNA here is from genome assembly GCF_001949145.1 of Acanthaster planci. The sequence continues at coordinate 2,185,519 of NW_019091356.1, read as the reverse complement.
AGTATTGTTATGCTAATTGTTTATTTCAGCCTATTGCAACACGGAAATAGAGGGGGCAAAATTGGGGGGAGAGGCTGGAAATACATTTCAAGAAAGACAAATAAATTTTCAAAGGTTATTTCTGCTTGTTTTGTATCGGATGCCCATCATTTTAGTGTGTAATGCTGGTGACTACTTATACCCTTAGACAGAAATCGACTAAGAGGAGTAAAAAGGCCCACCCAGGGACATACCACACTATCAGTGGCTGGATTGGAACCCCCGACCCAACAATCTCCAACCATATGGCTGTACATGTAGCCACAGAAAAAATCAAAGGGTAAATCATGCCATGTTACTCTCATTACTTCAACTTAAAAGACTTCTGTCCTGCAGTTCAGGCAATGGAATGAACATGACGTTCATCTCAGCTGTTTTATTCAAAGATTAGTCTTCTTGTTAACATCAGGTTTCAGGAAAATAAGGCTACTCAAAGTCCTACTATTGCGCCGACCTCTTGTGGTTCATGAAAATGGCATTTTGTTTCCACCCTCTGACTTCCTATCAAAGGCACTAAGAGGACTTGGATCACCCCTCTCTGTGTCCCAACGAGGATGTTGTCTCACCTGCACTGTGGCTGCTGTCCTCAGTCTCGTGGACCTGGTTGCAGTGATCGTCCTCACACAGCTCCCGGGCCAGAGGGCTGTCGCGACTGACATTGTAAAACTTGGAGGCCTCAAAATCTACCAGCAAAGTGAAAACAAACTTCTATCATACTCATTCAAGAGAAACTTTTTTTGTGAATGTGTTTCACAGGGAAACCGAAGTTCTTCACACATGGAAAAAACATATTTTTCCCTTGAGATATTATGACAATATCAAAACAGACTCCTAAGAATTGCAAAGGGGGTTGGTGAATGATTTTTTTCTAGGGCAAACTTACGTGGCTCGTAATAATCGTAAACCTTGACCGGTACAGCATGCGTCTTCCCAACTACAAAGTCTTGATAGGCATCAAACGAGATGCAGGTCATGCACTGGCTTGGAATCTCATCAAAGTACAGGATAACCTTGCGACCGTCAATCTCATAGCGCTTGACTTTGGTGTACTTGTCACGTAGAAGCTGAGAAAAAAAAGATAAAATGTCAAAGACAAGCCAGAATGGTTGTCATAAGTAGGACAAAGTTAAACAAGAGGAGACATAGTTTCAGAGTGGAGAATATCAAAAAGAAAACTTCAACACACTTTGAGGAATCAGACTTACTTATCCAGTATAAACTGTGTCGTATTTTGCATACCTGCCCACAAGGTTATTTTCAACATTCCACAGCTTCTGAGCTACAATGCTGAGTACATTATGTGATGTTTTGGCTAGTCTAACATATTTATCTGTAAACAAATTACCTTACTATATGTATACATAAACTTATCCTCAGGAGATAAATCTGCAGTACTGCCTTGAAGAAATCAGTAAAATGATGCTATACTAATCAGAGAATCAATTGTGGCACAATAGACCCACCAGATCCAAACTCTCGATGTCGGCCGTGAAACCAGTAATCAGTGAAACCTCAATGACTGCCATGTTGGAAGAACCGGCATACAGCCACCTAAAAAGAAAGGTCAATTTCTCTTCAAAAAATTTATTCTTTGACAAGATCTCTTGGAGATATCATCATAATAATAATGTACTGGGATAAAGAATGGGTCAGGCGCACAGTGTCTGAACAAAACAGTCATTCAAAGGCACTGGTCAGTTAAAAGGCAAAATATGTACAATTAGAGATCACTATGTCTGAGAGAAACTGATTGAAGAGATGATTGAAACTAATTGAAAATATGAGACTTTTTACTTTCATTACTACTAATTCGGGTAATTAATCCCACTTCAGTCATCATACAATCAAGTGGTCAACAAACTAGGATTAACATGGCCAATGAAGAAAAAGAGGAGATTAAAGAACTTCAAGAATAAGCCACAACGCAATCAACACGTTAGGTTTTTTTGAAGGATATGGTAAAACATAACTACACTAAGGAACCCAAGGGTGAAGCTGGATCAAGTTTCTAGGAAGATAAGGGGGGTGTCAATGTAGTTGGAGGTCATTCCAACCCTCTAGAGGGTTCGAAAATCCCCACATAACTTAACATAGGATCCTACTTGCATAACTTTTATCACAAAAGTGTGCATGTCCCACAGATCACTAATTCTGTCTCACCACCAATGATATTTGGCTCTTTGTGCTCGCCAGCAAACCTGTACTCAAGATTTACTGGGACTTCTGTCAAACCCATAGGTTGTGAGCTGGCTTCACACATGGATGATATCAGAAGGTCAACATGCTACTCAGTCACGGCACTCACCTGGTGCATACCTCCATGGTGACCATGTAGTTGTCGTGGGGTGGTGTCAGGTTCTCGGTAGTGGTGCTGTCGACATATCGTCTGCGTCGGGTCTGGTACGGGACCGACTCAATCATGTTCACAGTGAGCTTGAAAGCCGGTTTCCCGGTAGGGTCTGGGATGTTGTACTTCATATTGATCTGTAGTAGAAAAGCGTGCATTTATATGAATCAAGCAAAGCGTGCATTTATACGAATCAAGCCACACTTAATTGAACCACATTTCCAGCCTAACATCATGTCACCACTACTGAGACATCAGTTGAAGGTGTTGCTCCGTTTCCTACAAGGACAAATGTAAATTATCGGTTACTAGGCCTATATATCTTTTTTTTTTTACAAGAAACTGAGTTGTCTCTCCTTTAGAACATGTGATGCCATGAAGCCAACAGCAGTGGTGTAGCTAGAATTTTACTAGTGGGGGGACCAAAAAGGGGGCACCAGCATCTTATGGGGGGTACCAGCTTTCAGTGGTGTGGTTTTTTGGGGCAGGTTTTTGTTAGCCTTGTTCAATGTCCATTCATCGGTTGTTTTTTTTTCAGGGGGGGGACCTGAGGGGGCAACAGGACTTTGTGGGTGGGGAGGGCACGTGCCCCCTGCCCATTGCTACGCCACTGGCCTACAGTCTTCATGTGTATAGCTGGAAACCTTTACAAACAATACATGGTAAATGGCAAGCAACTTTGATAGAATATACAGACTTAAACTGGACTGGCTCATACCTGGAGTAATCCACAGCCTTCCCCGTATGCACTGAGGAACAGCGTCTTAGACAACACTGGAATCTGAAAATGAACCAACAAAACTAATAAACAAATACTTCAGTTTTGATAAAACTGGAAAATGAGATGGTGTTATCCACTCTCTGCTAAAGCAACTCCTCAAAATTGGGTTTATACCACTTCAATGATTTCATATATAAAACAGACCACCTGTTCAACATTTTCTGAATACTACAACAACTATTGGTTAGAACGGACATTTGGCTCTTGGATAATTCTATCACTTTTGCGAATACTAAGGTTTGGTGACATGCATTCCATGTACATCGATACAGATCCGGCATTTTCAAGTCAAACTCAAGTTCTAGAAGTACTGCCCTTCCAAACAAGAACAAATGTTTAAATATACCTTTAAAATGTTTGCTGTGCCCCGGAAAAAGAATCCCTTTTTTTTTGCAACAAACAATGCTGTCATTAGGTAGCAAACGATTTGGACTCACCTCCTTGACTTGTAAGACTTGACTGTTTTCATTATTCAGATGGTAATAGTCCTCAACAAAGAGATCTAAGTCTGTGTATGCCAGTGAGATGTTGAGATTGACTCGGCCTACGTAGGCCAAGGTAGCATACTCTGCCAGGGCTTGCAAGGCTACACACGTATCCTGTGATGGAACAACAAAAGCAGCATCGATCAATATCATCAAAATCAGTGGTGAAATCATTCTTAACCTTCTTTCTTATTAAAAGGGGAGTTTTAAATACGGAGTGCAAGATCTTGTTCTGCAGAAAAACAACAGCACTTCAAGTTCTGCTGTGTAACATCCTTCACTTTTAAAAGGAACATTTGATGGAATAAACAAGTTGTCTTCAAAAACTTGGACCCCAAAAAGGCCAATTACGTACTGAAAAAAATGGGTCTTTGTTAGCTGACTTGTAAAGCCTGGTGGTTAATGGTCATTCTATCTACTGTGATGCAGCATTATCAGCACTCACAAAGAAAATTTGGACCTGTATCCAGGTTGTAATTGCAAAGTCTGCCCGTGTTTCTCCTGAAGAAATGATATGCATTACACATACTAACCTCATAAACTAGACTCACTCTCGAGTTTGATAAGTGAAGACAAGTAAACCATTGGTTGATTTGGGCCATACCAGTGAAATATTTACATGTCTTATGCAACAGGTTACCAGGCAAATGGACTTAGCTGATTGGACTTGGCTTGTTGGTCCTACCTGTGTTGAAGAGAAGCCGCCGTGTGCGTTCCTCTGTTGCGTTAGCCACTTGACAATCGGCAGCGAATATGCAATGTCCCCACGGGCGGTGTATGTCAGCAGGGCGTACGCTGTCATCTCTACCTCTGCTGAGGTCACCGTCTGTTCCAGGTCCCCAACATGAGAGAAGAAAGGGAGAGTTTCCAGTGCCTCTCCGCTCAGACGCCAGTAGGTCAGGCTATCTGTGGTCAGAATCCACAGTTCACCAGTTAGATATCAGGGGTAATATTAACAACTGAAATTCACCTTGATCAGTTTGTTGTAATTCACTATAGGATACAAAAGAACCCCTCATCTGTGAAGAAAAGAAAGGCTGGTTTAATGGGTAACAATATTTACTGGGTACCGGGCACCCATGAGGAGACCTTGAATCCCATAAAAAATTGCACACATTTCACATCACAGATACTTGAAGTTAAACATGCATGTATGGCATCAAACAAAAGGGTTACCATGTTTTTGTAAAAATGCACTGTGTTTTGCTTATTCAAAGCCCACCAAATAAAATTAAGAGGTATTTTTCTCTCAGTATACATGTACAGGTAAACAATTCCAGAGACCATGCAAGATGCAAGGCCATCCTTCCAAAATCTGACTACAAATTGTTGCGTCCTCTGAAAAAAACATTACACTTCATGGCCACATCACTGATGCTTTAGTTCAAAACTGTCATCGCACCTCTTCTGATGGCCTTGGACGACAGCACTCGGACGGCAATGGCAGCGAAGGGGCTGTTGCGCAGTGTCAGTGCATATGCCATCAACGCCGCAGTGTATGGATCCACAATAGACCCGACGTTGTCTTCCAGGAACTTCTGAGCTGTGCTGACGGCCTCCTTCTCTGCATCCGATTCTACACCTGCCTCCATAAGAGCGACCAGCACGTAGGCTGTGAGGGGCAGCCGGGAGTTGCCTTGAATTCCACCCTATAGCACAAATAAAAATTTGCCAAATACATTACGACAAGACAAAACAATGAACACCATCATCAGGCTTAAATAATCACTTGACTTGACAGGAGACAATGCTCCAAAAAGTCGGCATCCTATTTAAAGGAAACCTTGATCTCCAAATCAAAATTCTCAATGTTCTTATTTCAATTACCAAAACTAATTGAGGGCGAGAAAAAACGGCATGTGAAGACTATCTCAACTCTCAAGCAACATTTCCTAACGATGTTCCATCTGATCCCAGTGAAACACTCCATTGTCTTATTTTCCACCCCAAACCACCCCAAAATTGATAAGATCATCTTCCTTCAAACCTGGATGTCTTTGTTAAGGACCTTCCCGACTGGCGGGAAGGAACCGTCCTCCTGCTGGTGCGCGATGATCCACTTCTTGCTCATCTCCAGCTCCTTAGGGTCGATGAAGATGAAGCGGCGTGACTGAGAGAAGGATTTGAGGACAAAGGCGGTCAGCCACATGCTGCCCGAGGTGTCACTTTCCCCAAAGGCACTATAGGAACCTGAGTGACGTCTGTAGGTCAACTGACGCTGATAGCCTGGGGGATAAACAAAATCGTTGTTATGGGCAGTGTATTGGTTAGTGGCATACGCCCAATTGACTGATAACAAACTGCATCTGCAGAGAGTAAACAAATACAGAAATCACTGTGCAAAACGTTGAGCCTATACCTTGGACGAGGAAGGTGTTGGCTTCGATCTCAGTCTCCTTGTCCATCTGATTGGTGTGCTGAAGGTAGTGCATTACGTACACGATGGGAGCAAAGTGGATCATGTTCTGCTCTCCGCAGCCAAACGGCAGTCGGATGAGATTGTGCAGGTTGTTCAAGGTTGGTCCCATCACGTCACCTGAGCACAAATGCCACAAATGTTAAATGAGCAAAATATACGATCAGTTTTTCAGGGTAGTAGTAAGGTAGTGGGGAGATAAGAGTTGACCTTTATTAACAGGTAGAAAGAGTATGTACGGTTCTATCAACATGCTTACTAACAATTTTACAGGCCTATCTGGGTTTGAAATAGCATTTGAGACCTTTTGTTAGTGAGCTATTAAAAATATCTGTTACTTGTATGCAGCGGCGTAGCTAGGATTTTACAAGCGGGGGCGCAGAAAGGGGCACCAGCTTTCGGTGGTGTGTCTTTGGGGGGCAAGTTTTTGTTAGCCTTGTTCAATATACATTCATTCACTTTTTTAGTGGGGGGGGGCACCTAGGGGGCATTGGGAATTTGTGGGGGGGGGGCACGTGCCCCCAGGCTCCCCATGGCTACACCACTGCTTGTATGTATAGTTAAAAAGATAACATTTCAAAAACTCTTTCAATATTCCGTTGATACTCACACATCAATTTGCACCGCATTGTATACTGTGGTGCTGGTTTAATAATGGCTGTTATGTCACCATTTTTCCAACATCCCGCATAGCTTGAATGTGCTATCAAATGTTGGAAAGTCTTTGTGGTATAGTAATAAAGACATTTCACCATAAAAATAAGATACACTTCTCTTCATAAAAATGGCGAGGATTTGTTAATGCTGCGAGCTTTGTCACTGTAACAGACTCACCAATCACAACAGCGGCAGCCCTCTCTGACCCTGGCACATGGTTCAAGGGGAGGGACAAGGTAAACGCCTCTCGGTAGATCTCGCTGCTACCTAAGCAACAATACAGAAATGAAACATGGAGTTAGGCTATGATGTTCCGCAATGAATTACAGTAATTAACCATTTGAAATGCAAGCCATCTCTGCATTCAACAAAAAAGTGATCTCCCGTTTCAAACTTTAATTTTCTGATTTATTTGCCAGACTATAAATCAGGCACACATGAGCACGATGGTATTTCAAACATTTCAAATAAGTCATTGCCAAAACATTAAAAAAATTAACAACATCTTTTTGACATGTGAACTTCTTTTAAGGAGAAAAAAATTTGCACTTTGAGACAGAAGCAATAAGATTCAATTGAATATGGCCTACCCTTCTTCTTCCAGATTCTGAATTCACCCAGGGATCCGGACCCTGTCGTGAAGCCGATGTACTGGACTGGCATCGGGTTATCATCCTGCCAGCTCATGATGACCGACTCATTACTGGGAACTTCCCCGTGTCCGACCTGGCATCAAAGAAATTAAAACTTACAAGTTGATCTTGGGGGAAATTGAAAATGTTGCCCTGAAGACTCGATATTCACTCTAGACCTACTTATCACCTATTGGAAGAAACACATTTGTGGTTCTGCTCAAAGAAATACTAAATCTCAAACTTCCTACCTGAATGTTACCACCTTGCCAACTGATCCAGAAAGCCCTGAACTCATCCCAGCTGACGATATCAGAGGTGAGATCAGTCTCAAGTGCATCACCTGAAAGACAACCCACAAGCATGTACAAAAAAAGACCCATTCAAGTGACATTACTACTTTTCATCACACATAAATGCTTAGAAATGGAAAAAAGTGAGAAAATTTTTCTGCCTTTTAAAGTCACTATGGTTAAATCATAGTGACTTTAAAATGTAGAAAATTTTCTGACTTTTTTTCCCATTTCCAAGCATTTTTGTGCGATGAAAAGTAACTAATAGTTATTTTTTTAAGACTGATCACACACTTTCTGTTTATAAGGTAACTAAGGTAGGACTTTGTATGAAGTGTTCTGAATAATTCAAGCTTCCTGATGTTGATACAGTTGACCACATCTGTTTCAACCATTAACAGGGAAACCCCACAATTTCACGAATGCATACAATCATTGGTTGTGAACTAGACAACTGCCACAATTTCCTGGTTTAAAGACCTGTTTCCTTAATGCACATTCTTTGTTTTACACTTAATAGCATCTTTTGATTTATCAACTTATTCCTTGTTCAACTTCAGCCATTCATGAAACTGTTATCATGAGCTTATTACCCCAATGTCGTACAGAAATGAAAATAACATTTTATTTCAGCAATATCACTTTTGTTCTATGGTCCTAATCCTTTCTGTTACTATAAGCAGAGTTTGTCATATTCTGCTTCACTTGCCTGGGTGAAAAATGAAAAGAAAAACTGAAAATAAAAAAGAATTATTCAACAGCAAACCTATTCTTGGTTGACCAATGAGAAATGATGGGAACAAGATTCAAACTAAGGACCATTAAAATAATCTTATTCATGAGAATAAAATGCTTTGGAAGTACGTTAGGATAAATGCCATGACAGAATACTGTACATGACAGGCCCAGAAACTAAAACAGAATTTTCTAAGTGTATCGCAAGTTGAAGATGTCTTTTAGAGGCTACAAGATAGGGGATTTGGGAAAGAGGAGGCCTTGCAGTCATCGGATAAAACGGGTTCTGTACAACTGACCTCTCTTTGAGCGGGCAATCCACGACCTTGTGTTGTCCCATCCACCCAAGACAATCTCGTACAGCTGGTATGAGTCCTGGGTTGCTGCCAGGGCAATGTGCGCGTCATTCTTGGCCTTGCACATGAAGGTGAAGAAATCCATTCCCTCTTCCTTCTCCACGAATTGGTAGCTGTAGCGGTTAGGGGTGGAGATGTGGGTGCGTTCTGTGACAGAAAAGGGGGATGGGGGAGGGAATAACAGAACTCAAACTCAAAACCTGCATCACAGACAGCCAGTCTTCAATTTGAGCATTTAAAAATAACATTTTACATGGTGTGGTATTTCTAAAACTTACACGTCCCTCTGTTTCCAACAAAGAAAAAGGACACAGAATGGAATAGCCCAAACTGATAGTGACTGGAAAAAATATGCCATGCTTCGTTTGAATCTCTTGATGCATTTTCAAGGTTTGAGGTGTATCTGAAGAAAGTTTTTGAACACATGAGGGAAATACATACCATTGGGACAGAAGAAGACACTGTAAGCATATCCTCTTTCTATTCCCTCGGGCTGAAAGAAACATAAAACAAAAACGAAAGGGACTTATCATCAATTAATACTGCTTTGCAGAGTAACATACTACGCTTGATTTGATAACTACAAATACCAATTGTGGAATGCATGTAATTGTACTGAAAATATCTCGGCAATATGCATTACAAAATGATGCTCTGATTGGAAAACTTGTCACAGCCACTGATGTTCAAGATTTTCTTCCTGTTTCTGTGATGCAAGATTACAGGGACGAATTATCGAATATCAGGTTGGGTTGCCAGGTTTTCAGACAATAGCCGTATTTCAAGTTTTTCACTTGAAATCTTGGGCCAATTTGGGCCCTAGCAAGCTATATTGACGCTTTTCTGACCTTCACTTCAGGCCCTAAC
>NW_019091356.1:2150611-2175660 GCF_001949145.1 Acanthaster planci | reverse complement strand
AAGGTATGTTTAGGCTACTCTGGCCTTCATTTCAGGCTCTGGATGAGAATCTGCCTGCCATCCCTGCTCAGGGATTTCAAGTTGAAGGATGTATCAGGGCAGCCCTCACCTCAACCAGCAGGTTCTTTGTGATCTTATCTGAGCCAGCAATGCCTTCGTTGGCGACTGGCCCAACACAGCAATCTGGGGATACCATGGCCTCAGCACTGGCTGCAAAGACAAAGGACACTGTTCACCCACAGATCAACTTTTATACACGAGAAAATACAGCATTCATTAATACAAATAATCTGTCTTAAATGAAAACAAGCAAAGATTGACTGTCTTCCAGCACAGAAAGAGGCTTCTTAAAGACCATAACAATTGTTGGCACAGTCAGAATAAGGTTTAAAACTTAACTCAGTCAGATGGCTCTCCTCTCCATTAAACCACCAAGACCAACTAATAATGATTTAGTTTGTTAAAATATGACAAGAAAAAAACGAAATTCAAAAATATGGAAAGGGGTAAGGGTTTCATTTTTTTTAATCAAATAAACTAAAAAATGCATTTTATTCCTTACCGTGGATCTTCTTTCTTCCGAGTTCACTGAAGATGAGTGTCACGTAGGTCGTTTCTGTATCTTGAGCCTGTAGGCATAGCTTGTGTGCCTGATGACGCTCAGAGTGCAGCATGAATCTTACCCCATCTTGGACGTGAACAATCAGATCAACCTGGGTCATTTGCAAAACAAATAAAAAAACCAAGCAAATGAATAACCATGTAAAGATTGTGTGTTAAGTGACTGATGTCATCATGACTCTTGTATTTTAAGAGTTCATAAAAGGGTTGTACATGACACAAGGTTCAGATATATGAGGAAAATCGCAATCAAACTTGAAGGATATCTTTATAAAGCTTGATGCACTTGCTTGATCTGTCCCTGAGCACAGCTTAAGCCACTTATGAAAATTCATCTGAATTCAAAATCTCCTTTTGTCCTCTTGCATTCGTCCATGCTTGGTTGATTTTTCGCGTTTGTTTGTCCTGTCTACTTGTCATTTTGCCTTTGACAAAAATTCTGCGTAGATTGAAGCATCAGGCCCTCCATATTTTGTGAATTAAAAATTGAAACATACTGATTTCTGGGACAAGAAATTGTTTTGTTCACATGCCAAAGTGTGTTGCATACTGAATTTACAGTGGTGGCTGAATATGCATGACAGAATTTTAAAAAAACGTCACGAATGGCTTGAGCAAATGCTCTTCAGTGACACTTTGAGATGGACGCTCTTCAGTACCTGGACACAACGGTCGAAGTAGTTGTAGACGGTGACCGGTAGCCTGAGCTGTTCTCCTCTAATCACCGAGTACGGCAGCGTGAACTCTACAAAGAAGTTCTTGAAGGTGGTCAGCTGGACGGTCTCGGCTACACCGAGACCATGGGTTGGCGACATCGCAATCACGTCGGTCATCCAGGTGGTGATGGTGTCTGGCACACGCATTTGGATGTGTTCCTCAGAACTAGAGGAACTGTGTCACACAGAGCAAACGTTAAAGTATCCAGAAGAAATAATGAACTAAGGAATGGCAGTAGAACAATTTTGCAGGTTAGGGGCCAGTAGACCATCATGCATCACACATCAATAGTTCAATAATTTACACCCCCCCAAAAAGTAGAGGGCTATTAGTCCCTTGGACCCCCCACGCTTCCGCTGACAGTGGAACTAGGCTTGAATAATGAGATCTTCTGCATCAACATTAAAAAGCATTTAAAGGGTAATAGTGAACATAAGTAATAAGCTTCAGCTGTTGGCGATATCTATGGTGGCCTTTGACCTTTGACCTGTACCTCAAATTGAAGCACTGCCACATCCAGGTCTCTGGGAAGAAAGCACGCTTGCGTCTAGTGTTCCGCTCAAGGCTCGATACCTGGTCCTGGGCACTCACTACCACCCAGTCGTCATCTGCAATCAGGGATCAAGTTGGTATTAAAGTTCGTTTCATGCAGTCTTAAATTTACATCCTGATGTCACACTCTCAGACTCTGAGACTCAATATGGAAATATGTACAATCTGCTTTTATGACCACAGGAAAGGAAAAACTTCTGTTCCTTTTCGAAAAATATTTCATAATTACCCCACTGTACTCTTTCATTCCACAGCAAAACATTAATCAAGCAATGAAGACAGAAAAGAGCTTCGCACTAGTTTTATGCATTATGAAAACAAATGCAAAACAGAGAATGAAACACAAAACAAATGAAAGTTGTAGCACCTTTGATGCAAGAATTCTGTTCAACACAACCAACTGCATAGCTTTTCAACACCACTAAAAAACAAAAACAAGAAACATCCCTGCTCTTGACAAAAACAGCTGACGGGAAGGATTCCTCGGCAGATGACAACTGTTTAATCGGCTGTTTCCTGTATCCTCGCGCCACCTATCATTCTGACCCAGATGGGACCTGCCACCCTCTAGCACTGCCAATATCCTTGTGGGGTGGGCAAACAGGATGAGGCAAGCTTCTTCAGGGAAACACCCGACAACAGGGAACACATTTTTTCCAAATTGATTTTTTTTACGTTACAAAATGCATTCTCGTGTCATGTGGATAAAGAGCTATTATGGTTAATTTGGGGATTCTGAGAAATTTTGCTTCAATATCAGTAAATTCAATAATTTTCAACAAAGATGATCATGTTTATATTTTCCATCACAACTACCAAGATCTTTTCCATTTAAGTTTTGTTTGGACAATGGAAGGACTGATCTGGACATTTAAACAATTTCCTTTTTCTGTTCTACCTTGAGAAATGGAGAGATCTTTATTTCTTACCCGAAACTGTCGAGTCACTGTTATGAAAGTTGAGGTGAATTTTGTCGGTCATCACTTTCAACCCAGCCTCCTGTGGAAAGAATAAAAAACTTGTGCAGTTAACAGAAACTGGTAATTAGATATGACAGGCTGTGGGGAACCACCCGGATTTCCAGGGAATTAGAGGCTCAACTGCCATGGCTGGCCAGAAAAACACTGCCAATCTCGATTAAGGTTTATGTCGCAATTTCCTGAGAAAACAGTTAAAGGCCTAGCAATTTGAAAAGCTCCATCAAGTTTATACCCAGATTGCTGTTTATTAAACATCTTTTTTCTTTTTACATTGTGTAGTTTGAGGGTCTGCTGAAGAAAAAAAACTTTTCCACCATCTGCTTTCCTTGTCTAAATGTTTTCGACAGATGTGTTTTGCGGTACTTAATTTTTTTTGGGGGGGGCAAAGGGAATTGTTCAGAACAGGCATCATTCTTTGAAATGTCTGTCTAGCTGCAATGGGATTCGAGGAATGGAAATTTCCTTGAATTTGAGATGGATAAAGTAACCAGTTTAACATATGTTTGGTAATTCTGATAATCTTTCACAGTTTGTAACTCATTCAACACACATCATTTGGCCTTTATTCCCTTGCATGGTCAAGAGGTCAAGTTCTATATCATCCATTTCCGAAGCAAAGTACAAAAACAGGAACAGACGCCTAATAGTGCTGAGATCTGATCCTGTTGGGTGTAACTTAAGGTGTAACTTTAAGAAGCAAACACTGGTAATTATTATTTCCTTCAAAATAATATCCCACCTTTTCCACCTCTTCCTTCATGATGATCCTTAATTGCAATAACAGAAAAACAACATCATGTTAATTTTACTCTTTTTTCATAATATTGCCAAAATTTACCCTGAATGCAAAGTTAGCATCCCTGGAGCGCATCCACATCGTTGACCGTTTACGCCGCCGGAAAGCTCCCCCCCACCACGTTGTCTCCGCTGATATATCCTCGGTGATGTCATAGTTTTCCATCTCGACAAAGATCTGAAATCATACACAAAGATATAAACATTAAACAAAAAGGCGTGATATTTGTCCTGAACAGTTCACCACCTCCAGGAGACCCTTCCATCAAGCCTGATCCCTGATTTTGAGAGAAATCTCTCTTAAATTACTCTGGACTCCATGGGGAGTTTGCTTATGATATTATGAAACTGCTTTGCAAAAAATGAGTTGAAAACACCAAATATGCATTGATGCTAGTAGCCTGTTTTAGCTAGGCAAATACTTCCTATGCTAAGGAGCTTCATAAATTTTTTCTGTGGGCAAATACTTCCTATGCTAAGGAGCTTCATAAATTTTTTCTGTGGGCAATCGAGTCAGCATTCCAGTTACAGAACCTCTACATACTTCATGTGCTCGTAAGTGTAGAGAGAGACAATATCCTGCTCAAGGACACAAATACAAATGTCACGGGCAAGACGAGACCCAAATTGACTGTGGCACCATGGCCTGTGATCACAGTTCTCAACAAGTCAACTCCTTATAATATAATGTTACTTTTTTGACTCCTAAACCACACAGTCTGAGATATTCTTGAACTCAACCAATTTCTCTTTGAGTTTTTGACAGGACCACGAGAGATAATCTGGTCATTCTGGGTAAAGCATTACACGTTAAGGGATACTTTGTTCAGGTCAGAAAATCTTGTTCAAAACAAGAGCCTTTAGTCGTGCACATACACAGTCTGTTTTCCAAATCCCATCTTCGTTTCAGTCTTTGGCTTCGGACTCCCAATTATTTGCAGAACTTTGGGAATCAAATGAAAATTGCTTCTTATAGCACAGCCACATCAGGCCAATGAGTCTCGAATCAGGGCTTTTAAGTCACAATGTTGAAGTGTGACACCACAGCCAGAGACATCAGTGGGGTTTGAAAAAAAAAACCACCTGCTGAGCACTCACCTTCTCTGTCGTGACCTGGTAACCAGGGCGTAGCAACTGGACACTCTGGTCGACAGAGGCCACACATATGCAGGAGCCTGGCTTGGCACTGATCATCATCCTCATCTTTGAGCCTGGTAGGGTCTCATTCTTGGCCATCTGAACCTTGACCTGATTTGGCAAGAAACAAGGGCCAAGTTTACCTTCACTAGACGTACTGACAAAGCTGTTATTCAGAACATTAAATTTAACACTGACACCAAAATTCAAGCAACAGACAGCTGAATAGTGGAAACACAACCAAATCAAGAGGGGTTTTTTTGTCTTCCCAAGTTGGGCTTCTTTCTGGAGGTCCCTTATAGAAGCTACTGACGATCAACTGCCCCTCTGTTCCTCCGGTTTACAAGATACAACAATTTGTGCACATTCCAATGAAAATCACCAACATGTACTTTGAACCAAATGCACATCAATTAGTAGATATACAGCTCGTTCTACACAGGGGAATCATCACAAAGCACCGTCAACCGTTAATATAATAGAGTGTGCAATTCTACATGTTGAACCTACCTCATTTTCAAAGCTGGGTTCCACTGAGATCACAATGGTGTCAGCCACACCCTCATCATTCCCCCTCATGTAGTAGGCCAGCAGGTGGCTTAAAGGAGCCATGGCATGGGTCACCTCAAACTGGAAGGTGGTGCGACAGCTCCCGGAATCTGATTCACCACCTGCTGCCAATGAAAGGGGATACATTTTTGGAGAGGGTGAGAATTCTTCCTGCCTGGAATCTGGGAGCTGGTAGGATGAGTTTGCCGATAAAAGGCCAGGCCACATACCAAACAGAAGTACTCAGGAAGTGGGCAAGCTCAATGGTAGAAATCAATGGTGTCCTAGTTATGCCATTACTTAAGTTTCTGCTAATACACAATAACTACCTCTTCCATCATTCATGCGTATATCTAAAATAAAGTTAAAAGCACACGAATCTTTTTTTGAAAGGCATTGCCAACTTTCATTGGACTTAGAAAAAGAAGCTACCAGTTAGTAAATTTCTTAGCTGCACAACAAATAGGCCTAGCTGAAAACAAGTAGAGTGCATCGCAGGGCACTTTGCTGGTACTGCATTTTTGCTATGTAATTTGACAGCCCCATGCAATCGGCCACTCCAAGTACATGTACCTGTTTCTGCCATGAACTGATCAACAAGAGGGTGGCTGCTGAAGCGTCTTCGACGACTGCCATCATTGCGTCCACTACTGCTGCGTAGCATGGCATCGTGCAGTCCAGATGTCACAATGTTCCCCCTTGACATCACCTCGTAATGCATTGTAAAATTGCAGGGGCAAGTAGACTGGACCCCTATGACTGCTGTATCGCCGACCTGAAAATTTGAAAAACATACAGTTACATTATGGCTGAGGTGGTTCCCTGACTCTTACAGCTGGTTCCCAGATTGACTCATTCATCAAAAGCAACCTCCAAAAATAACTTAACCTCTCCGAGGGAGCTAGAGCTTTGCAGGTGCCCAACTCGACCTATTAACTACACCTATGTAAGAACCATCAGTCTTAAGAGCTGAACTAAGATTCATTCGTATGATCTTATTTAAAGAAAAAAAATAAGGAACTTTAAAATGTTTTTAAAATGCTCTCTCAACATCCAGAAATATTCCTGAGACTGCTTAATACGTATGATTCTCAGGAAGTTGTGATGAATGAGACTAAAAGGTTAAATGTCAGAGAAACTGAAAGTGGTGAAACTGACTTGGAGTAGGTTAATGAAATCTAAATGTCATTCCCCACCTTGATGTTCTCTTGAAGGCTGCGGAGAAGCAGGTGACACTCACTGGGCGAGTACCAGCTCCCAAGAGACAGATAGTGGGAGAAGTATGTATCTCCAGCATCTTTGCCATCAATGGCTATCACCTTGGCCTATGTCAATTGTCAAGAGAAATATTAACCATGTGAGTTAACAAATTAACTGTTGCTTATTAACATTGTTATACCTGCAGTAAGGAAGGAAAGCTTTTGAAGCAGAGTGTTAGAAAGGCACGGTTTTGGCTAGAGCCGCTAAAATAATACACATCGCTACACTGTGGTGACCAATTTCTTATGAAGATATTTTAAATTCATTTGCATTTTGTCTAAAGAATAATGAAATGTCAACAAAATTCACAAAAATTCTCATGTTCGTTTGTTTGTTTTCTACATAACTTTTTAAACCCTTCAAGGAGAGTGGAGAAGAAAAACTACACCTAGGGTCAAATTTCTTCCCTTTTCTCCACTGAAGTGCATATGGTATATCGGTCTTCCGGAATTTTCCAAGGGCATTCAGCTATTTACTCACATTGATCCAAACATGCCCAGAAACTGGTGGCAGAGATGGGATAGAAATGTCCACAACACCATTGCTTGAGACAAAGTTCTTGGAGAAGACTGGGTCTTGCTTCACCTCTGCCACTATCTCCACGGTAACATTATTGGCAGGGCTTTTATCGGGATAGTACAGCAAAACCTTAAAAAAATTAAGTAGATTTATTTAAAAAGTGAACACAGGCAGTAAAAGATGAGATTCAATAAGACAAAATCATGAAAATGCAACAAAAATTGGGGTGTGTTTTTCAGGTTCCAGATTCACCTTGCATATCTTAGCCAGCTGTGAAACTTAAAATCTTCCTCAAATGATAATGTAACCATGGAAACCCTGATGCATATACATGTATTCACTGGTTCAAGGTGTAAAATGTAAAGTTACCATGCAGCCCAGTTTCCTTTCAATGTTAGCAAAAGACTTTTTGACTTGTGCATGGTAAATTCAGACATGGAATGAATTACTGACGCCAATGCTTCCTTTCGACAATGATTACCCTGCCGTAGTAGGGAAGTCCTGGCTTGTAATGCTTCCTGGAGTCTTTGGAGAACTCCAGGGACACCAACTGCTTCTGCACAAGACAGGAGTCATCCGTGGCCACAAACACGTTGCCGTCGTTGCTTGTCACACTGGCCTCGATGTGAACAATGCCCCGGAAGTGGTTCTTAAGGGGGGAGGTGATGAGGTCACTAATGCAAATGTTGAACTTGGCCGAGCCATCAATCTGGTTTTTGAAAAAAGAAAAGCAGCATCGTTAGAAGCAAAATTGCTTAGATTGAAAATATTAGCATCAGTGTACCAGTACCGGGAAGAGATGGGAACTGGGATGGGGCCTATTTAGAATGATACACCAACATGCCAAGGACAAACTCTTTTCGAGAAGCACTACTTTTGAGGAGTGGGTAGGGTATTAGGAAGTACCAATTATACCAAAATGGTCATTTTTAGCAATATCATAAAATAAAAAAGAATGAAAAAAACAAAGGTGGAATAAAGTATTTAACCCAAACACATTATAAACGTAGAGGTGTCCAATGGATCTATCTACAAACTCCCTTTGAATCTAACTGTGTAGTTTTTATCTACAACTCTCACAACTGTTTTTGTACGTGATTCATTTCCAGAAAAGGACACCTCTACATTACAACACACAGTGCCCACTTTAAAAAAATTAAAGGCACTTACCAACAGAACTACTGTCCACAAAGACAGCAATAGAATAGATGAAACAGAAACAGGTTCTTAAATTGATTCTTCTGGGCAATAACAAAGTAAATCCACATGTATACGTTCTTGTGGCAAATTTCAGGGAATTAAAATGTCAAGCACACTTTAACCTAGACTGAGGAAAAAATGTTCAAATCCTTGTTGAAAAAATTATTTACGGTTAAAGGCAAGGCAAAAAGAGTGAATTTGGGGGTCATGAGATATAATACATGTACATGCATGACAGAAGGCTTTTGTAAAAGTTTTGTGGAATTTATATTGTATGTCATAGTATCCAGCATTATCAGGCACTTTTCAAGTGACTCCTGCCTTGTTGGCACCAAGTGTGAGTTAGAAATAAATCCTATATATCTCAAAAACAGTTCTCACATCCATAAACATGTAGTTGTTCTCCCCGATGTAGTCATTGTAATAACCAAGTCCATGGAGATTCATGTTGATAGACATCTTGCCTTGCACTGGCTTACCAAACAGATACCTGGAAAGAGAGCAGACAAAAAGCTACAATGCCAAATAGTAAAGCCTCTTGTCTTCGTCTTAATTACTAAGTGTGGAACAAAGTAAGATTTGAATGATACAACTGACAGTTCACACTCATGATAACAACAACTAGGAAATCAGGTTGTTTTCTTTGTCAGGACATGACAATAAATATGTGAACTGAACATGTGATATCTATCATTCCCTGCAACCCCTCAGGAGTAGAGATCTAGCACTTGGAGAAGCAAACTAAAAAATATGCAAATCATCATCCAATCAACGAGCAACTATGGGCTGAACATTTAGCCTTGTGACCTTGTTTTGAATGAAATTCTAAAAGTTAAAAGTCTGCAAAGACACAGAACTACCCACTTTTGGAAAAAAGAAAGGTTAAATAAAACCTTGCCCCAATTACACGTACACTGAATCATATAATTAAGATTTATACCTACGGTATTATGCAATCAGTATAGGACAAGCATAGCTCAAAGCTGAGGAAATATCTAAATAAAAACATGCTTGAAAAAGTCTGGAAAAATATGCTTATAAAATAAATCGTGAATGGGAATAAATCTGTTTGTCCTTCATGAAATTGTTCAAGGAACTCCACAGGCTACGACTTGTCATCCTTGGGTAAATCAGACTCTACAAGATAAATACTGACAGGTGCAAGTCCTTGTATACAGAACTTTACAGTCAGTTGTACATAGGCCTAGGCAAAATGGGCCATAGTATGCAGGGATTTATTCTTGAAAATTCCACTGTTATCAACCAACTGAACTACCCAACTTTTTTCTCAACGGCAATGGTATGATTACGATTTGCTACTTAACACAATCCTTTTTGGGGGGGAACAGATAAGAAATAGCTCAATCAATTAGAACTCTCACATATTGTTAAATCTTCTTTGACAAAAGACATCCCCATTTTCATGCATGAGGCTATGTGCTGCCAAGACCATTTTAAGCACAATCTCAGATTTCGTGTGGTAAATAGTAATTCTTCACCCCTTTGCAAAAGCTATTTAGAAATATGTGGAGATGGTGAGATAAACATTTTGGCAACTTATTTTTGATCTCCAATATGCTGGTTCCAAATTAGCTCTGACTATAGTAAACTCATTTCATGAAATTTGTCAACCCTTTGTCAACAACTGAGCATCATGAAATCCACATACAGAGTAACTGTTTCACAGTTCAGAAACTGTCTGAACCCTTGCCTCAAAGTTCAACAGCTGTCAAGCTTCAACAGAGACATTCGGCATTCTTTCATGTCCGGTTGTTGACAAAAACATCATAACTTTGCACTGGTTGGAAAAATAAATACATCAGCTGGGCTGAGACACAAGGGGGTGACTTTGGAACAAAGATTAAAAGGTCCAAGACTTGAGACCAACTCAATAGTATTTACATAATATGACACAGGTGCTGTAGACCCAGATCAATTGATGGTCCCCATTCAGACAGCGGCTATCTTCCATCAGTGATCGGGTCAATCTTCTGTCAAATTTCTAAACAACAATGTAGGCCTACTATTTGGGTACAGCTTAATTAAGTTACTGGTTCTAAAACAAACTTATGTGATGTTTGATTAATCATACGAAGATGAGGTGGTATGTGACGTGACTAAAGTACAACTGTTCGTTGAACACACTGAACTGGGTTTTAAGCATTAAAAATAATGCATCTGCTGAGAACATAAGATCTCCCTGGAGTGACATTTGAGCTTGAAAACTCTGATGAATGACAAACCTGTTTGCATGAATCATATTTTATGGCTTTCACTTTATAGTTGTGCGACCTTTGAAAGGAACAGCAACAAGAGAAAACATATGGTCCTTATTTAAAGTGGCACATTGGCCTTGGAGGTCAATGACCCAAACTCCTGTTGTGGAAGCTTTCTCTTCTTTTCACTAGAACATATTGCAGCATGTCACTCACCTCGCTCTAACTATAGCTTCCGTACACTTTGTGATGTCTGCTATGTAGCTGGGTGGTTCAATAATTACTTCAAATCTGGGTAAAACTGAAAAAAATAAGAAAACCTCTATATTAACCCCTCGACCTTCGAAAATTGTTGATAGTTGAAATCATAACTGTAACAATGGACATCAAAAAGTTGACACTTTGATTTAAGAGCAAAGAGGCAATACATTACAAGCTGAAATAAACACAACAAATACATTGAGAAATGTCACTGACATTTTTGCACCATTCAAGTTAACCTGACAATCAGTCAAAGTTCACAATGTCTAAAATTCAAAGTAATAACTATGTGCCTTCCAAAGTAATCCAAAGTGTCAGTTGTCACTTAAAAGCTTTCAACATTATTTACAAGTGCTGAGCTGGAAGACCAGCTGTTGAGATCTACACCTAAGCTCTAACATAATGGACAGGTTTCTTCTGTCATTTGTGATAACCACCAAAAACAAAGTGGTTCAATGACAGCTCTTCCGCAATGCTGAAACAAGCCAGATGTTCGACCAGTTCTCTGGCAAGGCAAATTACCAGGGGTTTGCGTCCTTCCTCCCTGGCTTTACCACCTACATTTTAACAGAACTTTCAAGGGATGGGTGCAGTCATGTGAGGTATCAGGTAAAATTCTTTCTAAAATCTTTTGAACTCTTTTTTCATCTGCTGTAATAGTGTGAAAAACCTGTGAGAGTACATGAATAAAATTACACATGAGCGAATAGATTTTAGAAGGGATTAACAGAAAACTCAACTCAATAATCCAAAAGAAGACATAATATGTGAAGAAAGCTCATGCAATCTCCGACAATAATCACTTGAAAAGAACACAAGAAACAGATTATGAACAGTTGTAGAGAATCTTCAGAGACATTTGAATCTTATTCATTTTAATTTCAGTGTTTGAAAAAATAAATGAAAAATGGATGAAGATGCAAATTTTGTGTTATAAACCAAGCATCATTATCAAGTCTTCAATGTGAAAGAAATAGATTAACAACCTCAGAAACCGGGCAAAATTTTTTCTATGATGATTTTTCTAAGATGAGTTAAGGTAAAATTTGAAAAAAAACACCCACCATTGATTTCCTGGCATGATTTTCTCGAGGAAAATCACAACTTTACAAGTGAAAACACCAACTGACAAATCGTCAGTTCTTCTTTTGGAAACTAAAATCATTACACTAATTTCCCCACTACATGCGATCAGAAATCTGATAAACAAGGTCTTTGACCACGGCTGGCATCTGCTCAATTTTTCGCATCTTGACTACTCTGAGGTGCAGCTCACTTAAGCGAATGGCAACCACGGAAATGTTGTTACACAAAGCTGTTTATCGCGTAGGGTGACACAAGTGTTTGTCGGTATTTTCTCTGACTGCTTGGAGGGTCGAAAATGTTTCCTTGATAATTAGAGAAGGAAATGAGCCGTATCCAGTAGGAAATTAACAAAACGAGGGACGACTTGGGATGGCACTGGATATTTTTCTCTTAAGTGTCAAGATGAGACAAGACTTTTTTTTGCCAGAAAACTTTCCATGTGTGTCGAGACCAATTTTCATGGGATGCGTGTCCTGGTGTTAAACTATCTAATGAAATCTGAAATACGCCCTAATCAAGTTGTTTTTTCTCCTAGAAGGAAACAACTGCTGAGATGGAATTACAAGTCTACGAGAATTAAACCATCTGATAAATATTTTAAATTAGCTATCTTCTAAAAAAAACCAGCTGTAAGTTTGACGTGTTTCCTTCAATTTCATCAACATTAAGTCACAGATGGGAGCATTTTTTGTTGAGGAATTATCTTACCATTTAACGAAATTGGTGATGATATGACTTTTTTGAAGAAGTGTCTGTTTCTTTTTTTAAAAAAAGATTCACTACGAAGAAAAGTATCAAGTTTCACATGATAATTTACACTGTCACAAACAAGTACAACATGGTTAAAAAGTAAGCTAGAGGAAAAACAGCCAAACAATGTTTGAACACATTTTTCTTAAATTATGCAAGCCAGCTTGAATACGTTTAGTGCTTGGCACTTGGTGACCCACCATGCTGAGATGGCAGATCTTTCACATGCATGTTTATTATTAACCAATTATAATCTATCACATCCTTCATTTTGTGTACGCGCTGTTAAACTGTATCAAACTGGCTCGTCATGTCTGTTGCAATACACAAGCAAAAGTAGGACCCTTTTGTATGACAATAAAATTTACTGAGGGCAAGTGGCATTGTACTTACCATATTTTTGAACCTCAAATGTTTTATTGTATGTGTGGCCTTGCACTTCAGCATAGACGGACCACTCGCCAAGCATTGGCTGATCTGACAATGGAAAGCTGGTGTTGATTATACCTGGGAATAGAAAAAAGTGGCATGACATATGTTAAACACATACAGGTAGTTTTATCGATTGCTGTAAAGTACATCAAATGTAGAGATACAACTGAGAGTTTGAAATATCTCGTAAGTAGAAAACGAGATATTTAAAATGACCACTTCAATTAAAAAAAACATGATCACACGATGCCCCAAACCCCATATTTCCGACCAGCCACTCTACCAAAATGATTTATGAAAATGTCCCGACGTAACATGCAATTATGTGACGACAAAGTGATTTCAAAAGTAGGCCAGCAACATATATCTGGGCTAGCAAGAATCTAATGCCCAGTGTCAGAGAAAGTACAGTTTTGTTTATAAACTCTAAATGTAAACACTCAGAAGTGGTATCACTTTTTTATATGAAACGCTAATCACATCTGACCCCACCAGCCAGCCAATGGTATTACATGCAATGAGGTGGGATAAGGCAAAAGAGCTTCCGTTGACAACCAATGCTTTTGAGTGTTTTTCCCAAGGATTGAGAGATACACATGCAACGGGACAAATACCAGACACTTTCAGGTGATTTGTGAGAACAGGTGATAAACAAGCAGCTCTGTGTTTATGTGATAAACTTCTGCTCTAGAGTGATGTTCTTGACACATTGTCAAATGGACTTTAATTTGATACACTCCAAGACTCTTTCACAAAAAATAAGCAAGGTGTTTATACGGAGAGAGGCACATACATGTACATATTTTAAAATCCTATGCAAATGACACTTGGCCATTGGTAATTTCTGTCAAGGTCACATTCCTCATAAGCATGTGACCTTTATGCTGCACAGTAATATGGAAACAAGAAAACAAGGTAGCAAACAATTCCCTTACCACAGCACAGTGGTTGAAGTTTTCTCCACTGTATCATTCTCGATCCTTGGGGGTCCACAATATATGCCAGCATCTGCAATAACAGCAATGAAACAAAACCTAGCTGCCTTCGAAAAAATGTATGATGCGCCTTTTGACATGCTTGAGTACAAACTACCCATCATAAGGTAAGATTCATTGAGAAAGTATAATCTAAACAAATCTAATCGATGAAGTTGACACAATCAATTTTACAGACATTCCTACCTTTTCATTCTTAGGTCTAAGATCCGGCCCCGTCATAATAAAGTTGATAAAAACTGGAAACAGGTGGAGAAACAAAGCAACAGGTACTTTACATTGCATTTCATATCTAAAAAGAAATGGACTACTATATTCAGGGAGTCAGGTTGGTGTAGTGGCTCTTTCCTTGCCTTCCACCTCTGTAATCCGAATTCAAATCCCACCTGGATCAGCATGTGGACTGCAGGGTTTCGGTCCCTGTCTGATTCCGTGTGCTTCCCCTGGAATATTTATCTTGGGTTTTCCTCCCACCTCTAAAACTCAACATTTCTTCATTGCCTCCTTAATTGTCACTTCATCCGGTAATTGGCACTAAACGTGCTGCTGGATGAACAGATATAACTAATTATTACTTTGACCAAGATACCTTTGGGTGTGCTTTCTACTGAAGATAGCCGATAAACTCTTGAAGAGACACTTTGGAAGGCAGTCTCTATTATGGTACTACCAAGATGTGCCCAGAACGTACGCACTTTCACTATTTTATTTTGTTATTTACATGTGGCTAAGTTTTTTGCACAAAATAAAACACTGGCTCATCACCAGGTTTGCAGTTCACAGCACACCTAACTGTCATAGCGGGTACAAGTCTGTCAGGCTATCGGAGAAAAGTACCTATTCAAGTAATTCAATCAATCTTCTAATCTTCCAATCATCAATAGTGAGTAAAACGCTGTAAGAGATATAACTTACATTGGGATTCTATAGTAAAGGGACATTGGACAAAATCTGTATCTAGAGAGGCTTGGGGGACATTCAAGCTATCTACTGAAGATAGCTCACAAAGATGCTTTGTATTGACCAACTGGAAGCCACGCCATAAGCTGCTATCTACCGGAGATAGCTCAAGTAAGCTCAAACACCCACTCCCCACTGTCATTTTCGGCAACATTTCTGGGCTGCCTCAGTGTCTTGTAGGATTCCCCAAGGTAAGAGACATTTGCAGGCTTGCATCTGCTGAAGAAACTCCTTCTGCAGTTGCTGCTTTGGCGAAAACCACAATATGAGTTGTTTAGTGCTATCTAGGGAAGATAGCCCGTGTATTGTGTGTGCGTGTATGGAATTGTGGGCTAGATGAAGTAGACAGGGTTATATCGGCTGTACGTACCCAGACCTTAAACTCGTTTTCCAATCCCAGCGCATGGGCACACTATTGCTTTAAGTTTACCACTAAGGGCCCCCTATCCCTGATTTTTATTCACCGTCCGGGGAACCGTATACCTACCTCTTTGCGATGGCTTATAGACCGGCTTATCGGTTTGAATAAACACCGAAGTGCCCTTGTCTGAAACGTCCACATCTGTGGAGTTCTTGAAGTGGTAGCCAGTGGCACCAATTTCACAGTTACCGCAAACCTCAAGCGTTATCCTTCCTCTAACACCACTTGGTACCTGAAAGTGTACCAAGAGAGAAATAAAGGTTAAGTGTAAAGGACCTTTCTCACCGCAGCATCATGACGATGGGAGGAACGACTATTATTCACTCGGTTGGTGGACTAAAAGGAATATGGCGGGAAAACTTTTCGTAGTTTTGCTCGGAACATTCAAATAAATGATGACATTTTCTGACGACGAGGAACATAAATAAAACAGGTAAACTTAAGTTAATATTATTTTAAATCAAAGTAATATCTTCTACGTTCTACATACATGTGATCCATTGGCTTTACTACGTCAAATTACAGAGTGTAGATTTTCCGAGAAAAAAGTGAGCTTTTGCCCTTTCTATTTTTATAACCATACAGAGCGTCTAAAAGTGTCGTAAGTATCTTTCCACATTCATGAGCAAACTGTAATGAGGAAGGAACCTCAAGGTTACACTGCTTTGTACACAGAAAAGTACGCGTTTTTGTAGAATTTCCTGGACTAAGTTTTCTGTTCTTTGCTGATTTTTTATTGTTTATGAGCATGGCAATAAGAAACCATCAATCCCTTTCTCAGAAATGTTTTAAGTTAGTAACATTCAAACTTTTCAGTTTGAACAGAAATACCCATACATTGAACCATTTCTTTCCTATGCCTAGATGACTTCACAGCAAAAGTGCCCTCAGCTGTCCGGGAAAACACGAATAATTTTGATCGTTTAAAAGTGTGCACTTTACAATTCATTAAACCAAACAGGTGTGTAAGAGTATTCATACACTGAAGAAAAGTGCAAAGGTGCAAAAAAAATTGTGTCGAAGAAAAATCGTTGAAGCTACACTTTAAGAGCTTTGGAGCTGTGTTTATAAAAGTCGGTGTATATGCCTATTTGCCGAGTCATACACGAGTCCACGACTTTAAGCAATTAATGACATACTCTTGGAACCAAAATTACGTCTATTCGAGTCAATTTCTGAAGCTGAATGACACGGTCACTAATGATTCCGAAAACTAACGGGCGTTGACACTGCGCGCTACACAAACGAACAAACAAGGCCGGAGGCTGAGCAGTCCTGAAGCTGGGCTCTCTGCAGAAAACTGGGACAATTGCCAAAGATGCGCCGCGGCAAAGCATCTCCTTCGATGAGCTGGAATCCCCTTTAAGTACCGCTGATTGAAGTAAACATTGGTCTTTCTTAGACTGCGAGAAGTTCACAATGCAGGCTTCGCCTCTGACAACAGCCCCAGGCAGGGGGGAGGGCTAATTTGGGGCTTTCGGTAACAGTTTCAAGAAACGTGACTAGGGAACGCGCGCTGAGATGAATTTAAAGCGAAATGACAACTTTGCGGTTTCCAGTAAGAAAAAGTGAAGGACGACAATGATGCTGTTAGGAAGCGTTACAATGACGTCATCCCAAATAATAATCGGAAAAGACTGCGCCTGTGCAGTATTTAGAATAATCTGAACTACAAGGAAAAGGGGAATGAGGAATCAAGGTTTTAAGTCTGGATTTGGAAAGAGGTTGTCCAAATTGGCAACGAAATCTCAGTCCAGGACATACTTAAAGCATATTACATGTTCTGGTTCTGAACTAAATGTCCGAAATGCCCGGACACACCTAGTTAATACAGGCCTACAGTTAAGATGAGTCCAAAGTCTGAAACTACATACTTCAAACTAGCGTTGATGGATCCAAGGAAAACATTTTTTTACTGACCTGCAGCTTCAGCTTTCCTTTACCTACGTAAGAAGGGGAAGAAGACAACTGTTTAAGTAAGGTGAAAGACAAATTCCAGAAACTTCACATTAAGACATAGAATTAGAAAGCAAAACACTAGATTTTCGGGGGGTGGGCAACTTATTTCATTTTGTTGGGCGAGGGGCCGAAAAATGTGACTTTTTTCATGAAGCCTTTTATGGCCTTTCTGAGGGGGATGCTAGATTTTGGGTTTTGATACGCTTTTTGAAAAATGGACACGAAACAGACCAAAACTTTGCCTTTTATTTATTGTTAAGCAACGCAATTTTTTTGAGGGGGGGTTGGCCCTCGTTTCGTTACCCTCCTGTTTCTGAACGCAAGTCAAAAATTCTCCCAGACAGAATACAAACAAATTTAATGAATACTGTGTGTGGCTAGATTAGCTGTTTTCCATATTTATGAAAAAAAAATTAGACGCAGGCAACAGATCTGTTGGTTGAATCTTGATAAAAGAATCTGGAAGTTTCCCCTTTAGTTTAGTAAAGACGTTTCGAATTCTCTGTGGTCAACGTGGAATTCAAAGTTTTCGTATTGACAAATTCATTTTCACTGTCGTTTCGAATAACGTTAATGTTTATCGTTTGTGTGTAACTGCCTTCTGGCTAAAACAAAGTGAATGTCAAATTTGAGAATTTAATCTTAGTTCTTAATAAAATCTTCGTTTTCTTCAGATAGTCATTACAACCGCTTTCACTTCGGATGAAAAGGTATACTCTTCAATAACCGCGAAGTAAAATACTGTTTTCCAAGACAAAGACGAGCTTTTAACGCGGCAGGCAACAGATCGGCACTGTTGCTCGAGCATCTAATAAACGCAGCCCACTTTGGTCAGGTAAGTGCAGCAACCTCGTGGTTTAGTCCTGGGCCCACCACCTGAGGGTACTCGCACAGCTGAAGGATGTGGGCTGATCCGCACCACGAGGCACGGTGGCACCTCGAGAGGTCAATGTCACCGGGCCTCAACTCCCCGGCAATCTGACACGATGTGACAGCTGAGCTGAACTCCCCGTGTACCCTGCTACATGTAACGGAACACTGGACCTTTCTCTCAATAACAGAACCAGAGCTAAAGGGAAAAAAAGGCCCCAGAAAAAATAAATACACCGCTATGTTGCCAAGGCAACATAACGAGCACTGGGTGAACTTCGCACACGGAGCCACAGGATCGGATTTTGCGATGCTGGTGAAAAAGTACAAATATGACGGGAAATGAAAACGGTTTCTACGCAAGTGGGTCTGATGAGAAATCATCGGCGTTTGACGAAACTGTGCTTTCACAGGAGGTCCGTAATGGCAAAAGTGGCACAAGCGTCCTTGGTTTCGTTTATCATCGCAAACTAAATCGAGAGACCACACAAACATTTGGCTGTGCAAATAAGATTATAAATGTATGCGCATTATACTCTGAGGCCGCGGCAAACCTCGGGTATAAATCCGTTGAAAATCATCATGAGACCCAACCTGTACAGTCATCACCAGCTTAGCAGTTTATTTGTTCGAGTGAAGTGGTCTCAGATTAAGCCCAGTCGGTTTTCTCTTATTTGGAGTGGGACTTATCGCGCGTTACGAAAGACACACTAAGGCTTCCGCTTCAAACCAACTTATCTGGGCACTCCAAAGTGTGAACCAGACACAGTTCGATCGTTAGGGAAGGGGTTGAGTAAAATCATGACCCAATGCTTCATCCACTATAGGCCATGTGGGATATTGTGGGTGCAACGACTCCCTTTTTTGTGGTGGCATCGAATGTTTTCACAAAACATCCCGAACAAACTGTGAGGATATTCACTCCTCCTCTTTTAGAAGTTTCATCACATCGACTACTGTTTGCTAAATTGTACATGAAAATTTTGGGAAAGATCATGAAGTTTTGTGCCCTTACCCACGATGGTGAGTTCCGTAGATGCAATCGTTTCGTTCTTGAAGACTAACCTAGCCTGGACGGTGATGGGCTGGCTCGGCTCAAAGATGGTGACACTGATGTGCTCCTCGGTTCCCGGCCGGAAATATTCCGGATGCACAACGAGGTATCCCCTGTTGAGCAAAACAAAACATTCGCAACCAAGAAATAGGCAAGCACTGAACTTTTAGTCTGTGTAATAATCCAGAGGAATGCGGAATTTTGCATGCAGAAGAAAAACTCAGGAAGTGTGTCCTTTATTTGGCAATTCATGTTTGCTCAAGTCGCCCCTCCCAAAACCAATCATGGCATCTTGACATATGTGCTTTTCTGTTATTAAATGTCTCATCTGGAAAGAGTGATTTTTTGACAGTTTGTGCGAATTGCTTATTAAAAAACTTTGTCCTTTCGTTGAAACGGGACTGAAAGAGCTGGAGAGAAAGACGCCAGCATGGGATGGGGGGGGGGGGTAGGGGTAGTCTGACGACTTTCAAAAGTGACAACTCGAAGCGTTGGAAATATTCTTCGTATTGCACGAGGGATAAGCCAGGTGAGGTCAAATCCGCGAGGAGTCTCAACGGACTTCAGTAGGCAAAGCGATCAAACATCGATCAACTGTGATGCGGAAATAAAACCCGTGTAATGGGACATTCAGCGTCTCAGCGCTGGAAAGGCGACAATTCTGGATTTCCGCAGGCGCTGTTTCCAATTGATTATAAAGATGTGCACAAAACTAACGAGGTGTTTTTCTTCAAAACAAAATTTCCCTTTCGTCAGGGAGCCATCTGTTATTAGCACGTGTTCAGATGTCCAGTTCATTAAGCATGCAACCTTGCACTTTAGCAACAAAAACAGCGCTCCGTATATACTGGATGTCGTTCAATTTGCTCAATGCCATCACGTGGTGTGGGATGCACAAAATTGTTCTCTTCGGTACAAAGGTGTTGAAACCCCGCAGACAGATTTTTAAGAGATAAGCGCATTCTGAGTTCTGCGCATTAGTGAAAGTCGCTTTCGGGCGACATGATTGCTTCGCACGAGCAGTGTGTCGCCTCTGTAGCATGCGGGTATTTTTACCCTCAGAAATGACCCATTTTGGTTTTACTCCATCCAGGCTCTGTACTCCATGGAATGCAGGAAATGCAGGAAGGAAAAATGCGTGCGAACTTCCTGTTAAAAAAAAATGCCCAGACCACTGGAGCACATGTACATAGCACAATATAGTTTGGAGATACGGTGCTACGGGATCTAATACCACAATAAACAATGGGGAATTTTAGAGCTTCAAAATTTGCTGTGGACGTCCCGGCCGTCACAACAAACGTGCAACTGCCAAGGCAAGTCGCATAATTAGGCTAGTCTTTAAAATGAACAGGCTTTGGTTAATTTGAAACACTACTGCTGTCCGCTCTGCTCTGCTCTGCTCTCATAGCACAGAAAGGAAAACCTACTCACTCATTTGCAACGACAGCGTCCAGAACAGCAATGGCCAGGAATAATATCACAGCAAGGTGACCGACCCACGTCCGGTTGTACTCCATTTCAATGAGTTTTATTTTCGAGGTTGCTTGTCCTTAGTTAGAGTCTCCGTCACGTCACCGATGTTGGACTGCAAGATGTCTGTCTAAAGCGTTTCCAAGAATAGCGCCTGCCTCGGCCGAGTGAGTCGGCCGTTTTCAACGAGTATTTCTCAGTTTCTCCTCGGTACTGCCGGGATGGCAGTAAAGATTCCTGAGAGCCACACCAGTCTGTCAGGCCGAAAACCGCAGCACCCCGAAGACAGTGTGGCTTTGTTTTGTTTTGTTTTTCTTCGCAGGGTGGGTGGTGAAATGCCACCACTGTTAAGGAGTTGCCCTTGCCTGCCGTTCACGCATGTGGTCCTCGCATGTTGCCACGGGCACCAAAAGACTCGGCAAGTTAAGTGTCGAGACAGGAGATTTTCGAGAGATCTTTGTCTGACTTGGTTTTCTGCTCTACTGCCGTTGTATGAAGGGTGGTCCGAGTAGGCTTCTGGTCAAAATGGTCAGACTGACCCCCCGACAATGGCAAGTTGTCCTCCCTTCAAGTCGTTTAGGCCTACATCCTAACGCTTTCGTCCAACAAAAAAAAACACACAGATCTTCAGAACAGCGTTGAACAAACACTGGATTGACACCCAGTCTTGAGATAGAGATGACTCGTCGTGCGTGGCGTTAATTAGTGTTCACATCCAGCGCAGTTTTCACCATGACCGCCTACATCACCTTCCAATCGTCTTCTACTCCGGGTCGGCCGAAGGGCGCTCGTTTTTCAACTGCGTCCTGTGATGTGAAGTGGGAACCGCTTGAGTGTTCACACAGAAATACGAGTAACGTATTCGAGCTGCCGTGCTGGGTGTCTTCCTCCGCAACTTGCTGCAGACATGTACATGTACACGACTATCGCACAATACATGTAGGACTTCAACATGTACTGAAGGCCGGTCACCGCTCCTGATCACCTACCCATCATGCTTTGGGGGAAAACTACCACGGTGAATTGATTATCCGGTAGAGTTGGCAGTCGCCGTGTTATGACGCAAGAAGCCGACAAACTGTAGCATTTCTGCAAAGAAACCAAACAATAAATCCTGATAGATTGAAGTGTTTGAATCTCAATATTTTGGCCGAATCGAGAGAAGTAAAACCATAGGCGTAGCCTACGTGAATTTTTAAAACTTAAATTGGAGTAAATTCGTGAATTTGGATTAAATTTGTTGCACTGAATATAAATATAAATCATATCATACGTTTTGGAACTTTCAACTTACTGTGCTAAATGCATGGAGGAAATCAATCTCAAATCGAGATCAACGAATGAAGTATTTAGTGCCACAGTACAGACGAGATAAAATCTCTTTTTGTTGTTGCTTGTTGCAAAGTAAAGATGTACAGAAGGCTTTAAGTTTTTCCAAATAATAAGAAAATATTAGTTAATATTGCGGGACTAATAAGTATTGTGGACGTTTTATGAGGTTAATTACGGCCATGAAAACTCTAACATTAAGGAATTTATTTAAGTACGGGGAAACGAGCACGGCAATTTAAAGGCCACAAAACACTGCCGAGAAAACCAATTCGCGGCAACGCTCAGTTGAAACATGTTCTATGGTCGGACCATGGAGGCTCTTGATTTCATCTCTCCACTTGAACTATTTACAACAGATGAAACAGTTCCACTTTCAAACTTCTGTAATAAGTGGGTCCATCCACCTCCACAATCCATCCGTGCATGGAATCAGCAGGCTGACGTTTGTTGTCCGTGAGAAAACGAAAGTACGGTGTTCGAAGGGCATAATGCACAACGAGAACACGGCCTTGGGCACAGTCCTTGCGTTATGTTGACATCTTGTCAACTGGACCGTACAAAACTACCTTCCTCTGAAAGAAAAACGGGAATCATGCCTTTTGACTTTCCTTACAACGAGGTTTCACGCCTGGGGCATGTTTGAATTTGTTTACAGCTAATTAAAGTTTAACTCGATCATTTGAACAGCTTCACTGACGAGACGCGTTCAACAATATACATATTCCGTCATCTATCTGTGCGGTGTAGGTTGGTTGTCGTCATGGGAACACGAGCTATTGCCGCTTTCATTTATAGGGTATCAGTCCACGTAAAGACGCACAAGCGTGGCAAGTATGGACCTCGGAACGACAGACGTCCACTTAAAATAGAGTTTTAGAGGACGTTATGGGCTCGCACCTGTCCACACGGTGTTTTCTCCTCTCTGACAAACAACTTCAGAGGCATTTTGGGGTCAGGGTTGCGCACATCATAATGAGGGGGAACGGTATAGGAAACAATCTTCAAAATCTCTGGAGGGATTATTGTAGTGAGAGTTAAAGTGGCATTTTCTCAAGTTTTCTTAGCCCACAGAAAACAAAGTAATGTCCACACAAGGCATGTGAAATAAGCACGGGTGTACATGCACATGACAATTGTATCAATTTGCAATATAGAATAGCAACATTAAGGCAATTTATCCTTCTGAACATTTCACACGAGACCACCCACGACAAATAAAAAGGCCAGCTTCCGCAACTCATACAACATAATTATTTGTGGTGTTCTAGGGGGCGCTACCACAGACATACGTGATACACTTCCTCGACCTCAAGTGTATGGGAAACACCTACCGTTATTCCAGAATGATGACACATATACATGTACACTGTACATGTACACGACTTTGCACGACTAAAGCCGATTCAAAACCGAAACATGGCAAAGGCCAATGAGATGACATGAAACAGAGACCATCCACAAAGGAAAACACCAGCAGAAAAGGCCACCATACTGTCCCAAGTGCTGCGGGGAAGTTAGGCTTTGCACAAAGAACATGTATTTGATTTCAGCAGCTCTCTTCCTGCTGTCATTACTCGGTGAATACTCACTGGCGCATGATGTCAGAAATCAAGAGGGTAACATCTTGCAAGTCTGCGAGAAGGCAGGTGCCTTGACGTTCGTCAAGTACGCCCGTGCCACACCGTGGGTGAATAAGACCTTGGTGAGTGGCATCGGGTACATGGCCTTGGCTCCGACTGACCGTGCCTTCGGGGACCTACCGCTGGTGGTGAAGATCGCCCTGAAAGACCCACAGACCTTGGAGTGGTACCTGCGATATCATATTGCCCTGTCGGTGGCTTACAAGCAGGAGATCAACAACAACCTGAGGATCCCTAGCGCCTTCAGACCCCCTGGGAAGACGGAGGACCTGCCGGAACCTGTTCTGCCGATCCGGTTCAACGTTTACGACGTCTTGGCGGATTACCTCTCCGATGGCAGCTTTGGACAGGTTGGCCAAAATTGTCTGTGTTCTAAAACTGTATTGTGATTTAAGTTTATTGAACCCTCATGGTTGTTGAATACAGTGGGTCCAAGAGTATGCACATTGGAACCACGATCATCATCATATGCAGATCACTTAAACTATAGAGATGACTGGCCAAAGAATATTTACTTTTCAAATTCTGATAAACATGGCGTGACAAATCTGTGAGTTACATAATACTTTATTGTAGGCCTATGGGCTGATTTTTAAAATAAAATTCACGATGATTTGTTCTGTAAGGTAGCTGCATGTTTGAAACAAATAAAATAAACTAAGCCTAACAAATAAAAAGTTTGAATAACAGCACTGATAGATTCTGTTTTCTTGCTGCATGGTGTACACAATTCATTTTTCTCTGAAGTCCTTAGAATCATTTCAGCTCAGTTTGAGCTCAAATTAAATTGTTCAAGGAGGCCGCAATACATCATACATAACATGTACTTGTTACATGGACTTCAAAATAATGACGTAGGGCATATCGAAATGCTTTCGCGTGCATATGGCACATCCAAAGCATGACATGAAAAATGGATCTGATCAAAAGCAGTTTTGGTCTATTTGTGGATTTATTGAATGTAAGGGAACCGATAGATCCTTTTGTAATTCCACGGTGTGACTACTGCATGGTCAACATTTGTACAGGTACATACCACATAAATGTACATATGTACATGCATACTGTATTTTTTTTTGACATGTACGTGTCTTCTGTGGCCTAAGTACTAGTCCGGGATCAGAATTAACCTTTGACGGAAGTTATTTGCTTTGTGATCCAGCGGCGATCACATGCCTAAACCCGAGTACCAGGCACACATCGATACCAACCGCATTATTACTACTTGTATAAGGGAGTCGGGAACTAGACGCACTTGAAACAAACATGG
>NW_019091356.1:2116931-2143243 GCF_001949145.1 Acanthaster planci | reverse complement strand
TATCAATAAAGGAAGTAAACCAAAAATCAGAGTTGTCATTTAATTATTTCTAAAGTCACCAGTGACTTTTAAATGACATTAAAAAAGGAAGTAAACCAAAAATCAGAGTTGTCTCTTAATTATTTTAAAGGGCATCAAAGACTTTTAAATGACGTTAGTAAAGGATATAGACCTAATATGAAAAGAGTAACAGCTGCAAAATAGCTCCTGATTCAACGATGCGGATTGCCAGCACTGTAATGCATCAACTGATTTGAGGGGAAATGCGCACAAACAGCGGTACTTTTTTTCGTCTATTTTCCCTCATATCCTGGGGTAAAATACTGCAGGTGAGTCAATGCATTAATTTAAAACAGCTTTTAGTTTATTCCAATTTAGGAATTGACACGAAAAGTTTCGTACGATTCAAATAATTCTTTAGGTTTTTGCATGCTTTGTAGTATTAACCAGAAACATGCATGGCAACTGAGTATAGCTTGTTACGGTTCATTGCATTTAGCTTCTTTTTAAAATACCCTCTTAACCTTGATGATTGGTCTCTCGTTTCCCCTCTAACCTTGATGATCAGTCTCTCATTGTTATCCTAAAAATACCCCCTAACATTGATGATTAATTTCCCGTTTTTTTCTTTCTAAAAATATTCTCTTAACCCTGACAATTAGTCTCATTGTTTTCCTTCAAAAATTATCCCTGATCATAAATTGGACAAAGAAATTGACTGTAGCGGGATTTGAACCTGCGACCTTTGGAACACCGTGCCAGTGCTCTACCAACTGAGCTATCCAGCTATCTTCGGTGACTCTTTCCATCAATGTCCCTGTTCGGGGAGGGGGCGGTACCAGAAGCCATTAAACCTGAAACACCATGTATCCTTGTTTTCCTTCTAAAATATCCTCCTATCTTCGATGGTCAGTCTCCCATTTTTATCCCTCTAAAAACATCCCTCTGACCTTGATGATTGGTCTGCCGTTTTCTCCTTCTAAAAATATCCTAGTAGCCTAACTGGGATGTTTAGTATCCTTGTTGTCCTTCTAAAAAACATTACCTTGATGATAAGTCTCCCGTGTTTTCCATCTAAAAATATCCCTTAGACGCGATGTTTATTCTTCTGGTATTGTCATAGCCTTGACGATAAGTCTCGTGGTTTTTCCTTCTAAAACAATATCCTCCTAGCCTCCCCATTTTTCCTTCTAAAAATACCCTCCTTAGTCGTGATGAACAGCCTCCCGTTCCTTCCTTCTAAGAATATCCTCCTATCTGCGAGGAGTTGATTCACTTTAATCCGTCTAACCGGGCTTATTCTGGTTCTTCCTTTCCTTACAACATCTTGTTCCATTTCTTGCCGAGATCGACAGTCTGAATTGTCTCATCCATATACAGTCGTTTTTCTCACAATGGCATACCACCACTAGAGACGGTATAAATCTCTTTTACTCTGCGCCAATACCTTATGTTTGACATACCACGAGGTACGTCCTAGACCGAGTAGGACCTTATGTCTACTCTCAAACCACTTTAAACTTTACTACGAGGTTCCACGCTTAAGGCATGTTTGAATTTGTTTACAACTAATTGAAGTTTAACTCAATCATTTGAACAGCTTCACTGACGAGACTCGTTCAACAATATATTGTTGGGTTGGTTTTCTGCTTTTTCAGGGTATCAGTTCATGTAAAGATGCACACAAACGTGGAAAGTATGGACCTCGGAACAAACGTTGAAGTCCACTTAATGAAGAGTTTTAGAGGACGTGATGGTCTCGCACTTGGTGTCCACACGGTGTTTTCTCCTCTCTGACAAACACCTTCAGAGGTATTTCGGAGTCAGAGTTGCGCACTGCAAAATGAAGGGGAACAGTCCAGGAAATAATCCTCAAACTTGAAAATCCAGCTCGAAGGGGTTATCGTGGTGAGAGTTAAAGGTGCATTTTGTTAGCCCACAAAGAACAAAGTAATGTCCACACGAGGTAGGCCCCAGGTGAGACAAGCAGGGGTGTACACGCACATGAAACTTTTATCAATTTGCAGTATGGAATGGCAACATTAAGCCAATTCATCCTTCTGAACATTTCAAACGAGACCAACCATGAGAAATGAAAAGCCCAGCTTCCGCACTTCAAGTCATGCAACGTAATTATTGTCTCCGCCGACTTGTGAGCTACTCTTGGGGCGCTACCAGAGACGTTATAGTGGTGCGCTTCCTCAGGGTGCAGTCCACTAATTCAGGCCCCATTGAAAACAGTGTAAAATCAGCATTGTTCGGGGCCCAATAACATGCGTACCAACATCCCTGAGGCATCTGAAACACACGTTAAATTATTCTATGGTCCATAAACTTTTACTTTCTTTTAAATTTTCAGTGGGTTGTCCGATTACATTTTGAGTTATTCCCTCAAAACAAAATTAACCCCAAAAAGTGATTTTTCTGAAGTCTGCTTGCATTTTTATTTTTTGCAGCCATTTTTCAAGTGACAACCTTGAACTTTCTCGGGCACTTAGGACTATTTCTCAAGAGTATTTTTTAGCCATTTTTCTCTCAGATGAAAGCCCAAAGACCCAGGGAGTTGATTCTGGCAAGATTTACACAATCTCACCATTTTGGGGGCCATACAATCTGCTTTTCCAAAAGATACTGTTGGGGGGGCACTTTTAATGCTAATAAGCTCGCCAGAAATTCTCGCTTGAATTAGTGGACTGCACCCCGGTCAAGCGTGTGGGAAACGCCTTGTGACGATGACACCCATACACGACCCTGCACAACTAAAGCCGAAAACAAAACGAAACATGACAAAGATCAATGAGATGATATGAAACAGAGACCATTGACGAAGGAAAAGTATGGTGTTCTAAAGCGGACAGGCAAACGTCGCGTGTGTGAGTTTGCCACGTCTTGACGCGTCGTCCGTACGTGTTTGAACGTACCGTCGTGTTTGTCAGTTCGAACGTCGTGTTTGTGAGTTCGCAGGGCCAATTTCATAAATTTGCTCAGCACAAAAAATTTGCTTAGCACAGCATTTTCTTGCTCAGGAAAAACAGGTTACTAGCCGAAAATCCATGCCATTTCTATGATAAGCGAACATCAGCTGAACACCAGTCACAGGCAATACACATGTACAACACATGTT
Source organism: Acanthaster planci (assembly GCF_001949145.1). The sequence goes on along the minus strand of NW_019091356.1, from coordinate 2,140,119 downwards.
GGTAATCAAAATCCCTTTTAAGCAAGCATTTGGTAATTCTTAATCTTTGTATCGTTTTTAACTTCTGGGGAGGGAGCTAAGCTGTTTGCTCATTTTGTATGTGTTTTAATTTACACTCTGTGGGCTTATTGCTATGCATTTACAAGTTAAGTTGGGGTTCTTTTTAGTTAGAATATTTATATACAACTAATGACATTTATTTGTTTCAATTGAGTTATCATTTTCTTATTTCCGGTTTATCGTGTGTTGGTCTTGTATTAACTTTAGTTATTTTTAACTAATGTGATGCATTAACGAGCAGGTGTGTCCTGGGGAAAGCGCAATTATTCCAGTTGTTTTCAATGGAAAAAAATCATGCTAGTGGTCCGTGAAATTGGCCCTGATACAACAACTCACAAACACGAAGTCAACCCCACACTCCCGCGCACGACGTTCGAGCTCACACACACATCGCGACGTTTGCAATTCACAAACACGTTTAAACTCACACACACGACGTTTGACTGTCCACTTAAGAACACCGGTACCATAGCAAAGACCGGCATATACTGTACGTGTTTATGAGATAAGACCATAATACTTTCTTGAGTGTGTGGGAAGTTAGGTTTTGCACAAAGAACATGTATTCGATTCCAGCGGCTCTCTTTTTGCTGTCATTACTCGGTGAACACTCACTGGCATTTCATAGGTATTTCGGGGGCAGCGTCGTGGAAGTCTGCGAGGACGCAGGTGTCATGACATTCGTCAAGTACATCCGTGCCATACCGTGGTTGAATGAGACCTTGGAGAACCACCTCCTGTACATGGTCTTGGCTCCGACTGACCGTGCTTTCGAGGACCTAGGCGTAATAGCCCCGGAGGTGAAGACCGCCCTGAAGGACCCAGAGACCTTGGAGCGGTACATAAGATTTCATATCACCATGTCTGATGTAGTTTTCATGGAGGAAATCTACAACGAGAGGATGCTCACTAGCCTCCCTGCACACCCTGAGAGAACGGAGGGCGTTGTGCAGCCCCTACTGCCCTTCCGGTTCAACGTTTACCACGTCCCGGCGTATCGCCTCCGCAAGGGCGTCATTGGACGGGTAAATTGTCTGTTTTCTAAAACTGTATTGTGATTAAAGTTTATCAAACCTTCAAGGTGGTTGAATTCAGTGGGTTGAAGGGTGTGCACATTGGAACTACAATCATGACTGGCCAAACATTGTTTATTTTTCAAATTCTGATAAAAATGGCTTGATAAATTTGTGAGTTACATATTTTATTGTATCAGTTAATTTTTTAAATAAAATTCACGATGATTCGCTTTGTAAGGCAGCTGTTTGAAACAGACTTAAGTAGAATAACAGCACTGATAGATTCTGTTTTTTGTTTTGTTTTGTTTTGTTGCTGTGGTGTACACAAGCCATTTTACTCTGAAGTCATCAGAATCATTGCAGCTCAACCTCAGCTAAATCTGTTCGATGAGCCCGCAATACATTTCACATGACATGTCACTTGGACTTCAAAATAATGATGTAGGGCCCATTGAAACATTTTCAAAAATTGCACATCTGGGACCAAAATCATGATAAAATGGATCTGATCAAAAGCAGTTTTGGTCTAGTTTTGATGGAGCAATCGCGACGCACTGTTTTTACTTCCAGGGAATAGTCAGCATCAGTGCTACAAAGTGTTACTAGTCTGACGGAATATTGGATGTGTGTAGGAAAGGACAGAACCTTTGGTAATCCGTGTGCTTCGTGCATGGCCAACATTTTATAGGTACACAGCACATATATTTCTGATTTACACATACACGTACATGTATTGTAGTTTTGACCGAAGTTGTTTGCTTTGTGATCCAGCGAGGATCATATGCCTAAACCCGAGTACCAGCCACTCATCTGGGTGCAACTCTGTAATTAAATTCCCATAGACAGCAATGCTAAGTCCCCGTACTTCACAATTATTTAAAAGATACACCTCTCACAGGTGTGCAGGCTGCACAGAAAAACGATGATCGACATGTCCCTTTTCGGGGGTTGACCAATGAAACCTTGAGAAATTTTCACCAGAAGCAGAGCATCCCTAAAATAAAGAAAATGTCCCTGCCCAGAAAAGTAGCCATTTCGGAAAGTTAAACCATCCATCTGCAAAACGGCCAAATAGTGCCACTTTCGGACCCTGTTGCACTCAAAATGCTCAGAGTTAAAAGCTCAAAGTCCAGGCCATAGGTTCAGTGCAATATTTCGACAATTCCGCAATTTCATGGCTCTCAGGACTCTCTAATAGAGAATATTTTTAGTCTAAAACTTTTTAATGAGCTCGGCGGACGTATTTCTGGCCTTTTTTTTCGAGGGTGCACCCATCGATAGCGCCCGTATTAACAGTAACCGTAAAGGGAGTTGGGTAGAGACGCGCTTGAAACAAACATGGCTGCAGGAAGGTTACTCCCCGTTCTGGCGCTGGTAGCGCTAGCGTTCTTAGCTAGCCCCGAGGAAACATCGGGGGCCGGGATGCTGGCGGTATAGCGGAGGACTACGGGGCCGCTTCGTTCGTATCCTTCGTACGCAAATGCGCCCACCTCAAGAATCTCCTGGAGACGTCCACACAGCCGGGCGGCTTCACGCTTTTCGCGTTCTCCGAGAGGGCTTACTCGGAGAGCCCACCGGCCTTGCGCAAGACCCTGACCCTGCAATGGGTTCTGGAGTATCACGTCGCCCTTGGACCCTACATGAGCTCAGACATAAAGACAACTTACTTCTGACCAGCTTGTACCCGTCACCGACGTCTGGGGCTTCCTTGCCACTTCAGTACCTGCGGACCAACATCTACACGATCCTCTCGCGAGAACGCATATAGAAAGTTGCCTTAAGTTTGCAAACATAAGTGGTATCATGATGATGACTTCGTTTCCTTCTCGGGAAACTTGATACAGCTCATGATAAAGAGTGCATAAGATGTTACCATTGCTTCCTTCTCTGCCTTTCAGAAGGTACAAAAAGTTGAGTTTTCTGTTCTTTTTTTATCTCCCGTACCGTTCCACTCCTACCCTGTTTCTGTTTAGGTGGTGACAGTTAACGGAGCACCAATCGTCCGATCCGACTTACCGGCCTGGAATGGCCTTGTTCACATTCTTGACAAGGTCATGCTTCTGCCAACTGGAGCCAACATGACGAAGTTTGTCAATGACGATGGGCGATTCAGCCGTCTGGTTGGCTTCCTACAGGTTTGGAAATTTCTATGATCCATCATTTATCGTTGAGATACAACAGTTTGCTCAGTCACATGTATTGTTGGTTGGTGGGATAGGCATGGACCAAAAATGGACTTGCTATCATCCTTTGGCCTGCATGTTTTCCTACTTGTAACCTTTTCTTTGGGGTAAGAGATGAAGTAACAAAAGGTGGACTCCGTAAAAGTACAGGTGAATTCTTGTGTCATCGGTGAAAAAAGTGGCTAGTTAATCACATGACAGAAGAACAACTGCTGAATTGAAACTGTTCTTTTCAATTCCCAGGCAGCCAATCTCACCGAGGCCTTGGAGACGGAACCTTCACAGCCGCTGACCCTGTTTGCCCCTAACAACCGGGCCTTCGAGAACTTGCCCAACAACGTTGTCCAGAAGTTGGCCAATGTCACCTTCCTAAAGCAAGTCCTTGAGTACCATCTGGTCCGAGGCACCTACTATGAGGCCGGTCTGTGGATCATCGAGACCTTGCAGCCATTCTACAACAAAACACTGCCGGTGAGGCGAGGAACATGGGGTACCCATGTGCAGAACAGTCTGGTCCTGCAGGGTGACAACACGGTGTCCAATGGCGTGGTGCATGAGATATCCGCCGTCCTAATCCCCCCGGAATAGAGGGGTCGGTATGCCAAGTTAGCACTGTGGTCTGGTAACTCCACATGTACATTGCACATATCATTTCAAGCATGTCTGGCAGGGCAGGCTATTTCTAGTACTCAGATTTATGTGGAATTTTCACCCTTTTCTGTTCAAACGAGTTTTCTTTATGAATTCTAGACTCAAAAACAGCATTAACCCAGACTCCCAATATTCCCAAAGATCCCTCACACTATTCATAAAACAGACTCAAGGCTTTCATTCAAATGTTCAGCTTTGAGTCGACCGTAACATACATCAGAACCCCTTGAATTAACAGATGTGAAAAACTCTCAGAATACTTCCAATTGCACAATATAACAATCCAACATCATCTCAGATGTTTAATAGTTTGCCAGTAGACTTCCACAGTGCTTTTGTTGCAGTTTCTTTGTTAAGAATTAATAGAAATTCCTAACCATACCAATGAGCTTACTTAAGTGAAATAAATACAGTAATCTTCCATGCACAAAAACTGCCCATCCTTTCACACAAGAGCGTCTTTCTTCCACGGTGTTGTATACCAGTATTTACAGACACTATGGCAAGACTTTTTACTCCAAATTGCTTACATCAGCCATTTCATAATATTTTGAGTAGAATTTATGGCCAGCACTAAACCTGATATAAATAAAAAGACGTGCATTTGCAGTTCATTACCAAAAACAAAGAAGAGGAAAAAGCAAGCAAATCGTTACTTTAATTACAAACCGAAGAAAAAGGGATTGATGTTTAAAATATCAAAAAAGGAGACTGGCTTTTTAAGAACTCTTTTTCCCAAGCAGTACAATTAAGCTGTTCACAGAATTGTCTAGATAACCTTGTTATAAAAGTCTAATGTTTAATGTTGTTAGAGGGTTGATTTCATGCACAGCACATTTTTGTTGCCTGTTTCAAAAGGATCAGTCTAACTGGGTAATTGCCATTTTGTGTGCGCTTTCGAGAAACAACACTTTGGCTCTGTGCCAGTTGATTGTTTTGTTTCTATGAATGAAAATGTATGACGTATGTGATTTATTCGTGGGTAAAACGTGAAGTTGCAAACTGTCCGTGTTATCCATAACAGATACAGAACAGCAGCCTAAAATCATTATTCAATGGTTTCTTGTGATGAGGTTTTTTTCTCTGAAATGAAGAAGGTGATTGCAATTAAGAAACTAATCAGGCAAATGCCTCCTTTGGATGATTTGTCAATATGATGTAGAATAAAGTCTCTGCAGCTACGACGTCCTGATTTTTTTTTCTGATTATTTTTATGCAAATCTGTGTCTCTCTCCTATGCACACTGAAGTCATTAACGTCATTCTAAAATCCTGAGGGGTCAATGTGTGTGCGCCTACATTACCAGAGGGCAGGAGATGAACTCGCAGTGAAGAAGCTGTCAAGTACTACAGTGACCGGGTATAATCCTGACATTCTGGAAACTGGGTCCCTGACGTCAGGCGAGGTCGTTGCTACCATGCGGTGAGGTTCAGGTTGAGGGTTGACGAGGAGCTTCTGCTCGAGGTGGCATCGCTGTCGTTGTTCTGGCCGGCATCTACAAATGGGGACTGAGGGCTGTTGATGACCTTCTGCAAGATCTCCAAGACGTCCTCATGTCTGTCTTTGACATCTTGAGGCTGCACAGAAATAACACAACACAAAAACAAACGTACTGTTGGACCTTTTTTTCCCTCTGCAGAACCATTTAAACTAAACTGAACGACCATCCGTACTAAAGCGAAGGAAAAGAAATGCAATCTTTCTAACTCACTGAATTTTAATTCCCAACAAATCTTTTGGCTGGACCAACACTACTTACACACTCACTAGCTCCACATCTCTTCCCAATATGCTTCTAATTCTGACTAGGTCCCCTGAAATGGCCATTTCTTATCTTCTCGCTGTAAACAGTGGTTGGTCAACCACAAGAAGCTCAACTCACCAACTGGTCGATGTGATCCGCTTTCAGGCACTCGTCCACCATGATGTTGACCTCTCGTATCAAGGCCACCAGCGCCATGGCCGTTTCGTACGTTGTGTAGAAGGCCACAGGGGTCCTGTGGTAGGTAGGGCTGTTTCTGGACGAATGGCCGTTCCTGGTAACGATAAGCTTTACGATCTCTGTGTCCGGATCCTGGATGGTGTTTTCCTCAAGTTGCGTTTGTAATTCTGAAGTGGCAAAGACAGACACCAATCCCAGGTTTTAAAAAGGGTTCTAGGACTTTGGAGAACAAATAAAAAAACGAAAAATAGTTACAAAGTACATTCTATCTTTAAAATAAAACCTCAAGGCACTTGTGAAAAATGTGAAAACGCACCATATTTGTGAAGTTGAACAGTTCACACAATTTTTTGTTTTACAACATTTCTATTCCTCTTGAAATTAAAGACGAAATTGTAAAAGATGACACTTTTGTTATTGTTCAAAGTTTGTGCGATGTTTCCCACTACATAATCCTTTTTGGCAACTCCAAGACAAGGTGGCAAAGCACATTGAGGGTGATAACGAGTATACATTCGCCCAGCACTACCTGCACAGTTTGCTGATACGTCCTTCGTGTTTAGACATCATTTAGTGTGGAAATGTTAAACATAATATCCTTTTGCTCGTGTTATTGTCTTTTACTGAGCTTATTTTTCAGTGAGGTTTGAGCACCGAACCCCAAACATTCGGTTAATGAATAGATAAAAATCTCTACGCAAAAATGTAAAATTGATAAAAATCTGTGTGGTGTCAGCATCACCTCTGTTTGTCAATGGAGCCACATGCACTTTCCTTCCAGTCATGCAGAGAACAGCCAAGGGATGAACGACGGATGTATCGTGAATAAAGATCTGCTCGTTCCTTGCCTGAAAAACCAAGATGTCATACATGTTGGCCCACCTGTGAAAGTTTGACCACTTTGCTCAAGTAAATTCATATCCGATCCGTATTATGTTCCTTCTGCATGTTAGCCTTCTTCCTCTTGAAGTGTACAAAAGCTTCAGAGCATTTGTACAATCTGCAACATTCCTAAGTGTTTACACTCAGTAAAGACCTTGGCCCATTTTCATGGCTCTGATTTCCAGTTAACAGAAAATTTGTGATTACTCTAGCATAAAAGTTTGTCAATAGTAAGCGCCATTTATGGCTGTGCTTGTGGTTGTGCTAACGGTCGCATGGGTACAGAAGCCTTTTTTTTAACACAAGACTTACGTTTCCTTACTCATTAATTAGGATCGAATGTTGGGTAAGGGGACAGGATCACACAGTACACAGATTTTCACTGGAAAAGGGCATCTGACTGGAACTGTCCATGAGGGAGGAAGTTTTCAGGGTGTGTATAAAAGGGCTTATTTTTATAAAAAACCAAGCACACGTTGCTAAGGAACAGAGTACCAATATACATCTGCTGAGCAACTGTTACTTTCACATGGTACCTGATTTTCTTTAAAAAAGAGCATCACATAACGATTCTCAAGGATCCAGGCAGGTTCTGAACAAGTGCCCTATCATGGAAATGTCTGAGGCAGGAACGACTCTTACCTTTGAGAAGTAGGTGAGCCAGCGACTGGGGAACGATTTCTCTGTGCAGTTCACTGAGCGACGGCTCAGCAGCACTACGTTGGATTCCCTACAAATTATTACAACATCAGCAATTATTGAAACATCATCAGAAATTATCAAAATTTCATCTCTGTCCAAAGAAACAATGCTATCACACAGTCGATAATACCCAATTCACTCTAGACCTCATACGGGGTAGAAAATACAAAGCCACAATTTTTGCTACCAGAAATATAACCATTTTTATTTTCGTTGCTTCTCACTAGCTCAAAGCTGAAATTTCTTATTAGGAATGCTGGTCTTTAGATTTCTGAGTGGCATAATTATACTGACTATTAAAAAACGAGCTATTTACATTTGAGAAGCGATTTCCATAGCTGCTCAGTAAACAATTTGACAGGTACAGATATATTTGCTCAGCAAGAAAGGATAATCAGGCTAATTTACATGTAATTCAGCTGCTTCTGATTTGTTCTCTGTCATCTACTGCTTAGCAACTCTACAACACGATATTTTCTGCCTATAGTAGCTCTGTTGATCCACCACGATCTGACGATGTGAGCTCACTTACATGTCTTTGTAGACCAACTGTCTGAGCTTCATTCTGGACCTCTCGATCCGTCCGCGTCTCGCGCGTAGCAAATTTGGAAAAAACGCCCCACACAGGACACCCTGGTGGCAGGAAAGAGATAACAGGGCAGGTAGCAAACGAGATGACAAACAAACAAAAAGCTAGCAGTCGTCTTGAAAATAAGCCCTGTATTTTTTTAGGAATCTTTGACAAAGAAATGATGAATGTGTACTCGCATCTGGCATGATATCTCTGGAGACTCCTGCATGAGGTTAAGGTTAGGTTTCTCTGCAAGAACTCTGAAGGCACCCCAGGGAAATTAGATCAAAAGAATCATTATTCCTACCCCTGCCCATCAGGCCAACAAACCATTTTCAAGAACATCAGCTCCCAGGCAACAGCCATGCGACACTGCTCATAATTTCCTATTATATTCTTGTGCTATCAAAAAGTGGACATCAAAAATCACTTGCATCCTTTTTGTAGTCCCTACCTTGACTAGTTGGTTATCAAAAGCAAACTCATTGCTTGTGTCATTTCCATGGAGACAGCCTTTAGAAGATGCTACCAAGCTTGCCTCCTCAAGGTTGTCTGCAAGTTGTTTGCGAAGACCTTTGGGAAAAATAGTTGATGTACTTGTTTGATATCTACTGATGCAGGGACATTTGTTATAAATAAATTTATATGACCTTTTTGATGGCTCGATCATCAAAAGACTGTTAAGCTTAAAATTCTTCCTAGTGGTTTGTAAATAACTCACTTAAAACTGTCCGATCAATGCCTGTTTTAATTTACCTTGGATAAACAGCATTGTGGAGTGATAGACAAGATTTCTTTTATTGAATGTCCTCACTTCGTATGCGTACATGGCCTGTTCCCAGGCTTCGTACAGCTGGATTTGGGCGACGTGATCGCTGCAACTGTCCTCCGCAAATGATTTCCTGATCTGGGACAGACAATGACAATGAAATGAATTTACTGCCTTAACCTCAATTACAAAGAAACTCTTGCTTCCGTCTGAACGCATGCTCATTGATAAGAATATCTGCAAAGAGCTTTTCTTTCGAAATTGTAAAACAATGATCAAAAAGTTCTAGAGTTAGCAACTTTTATGTTCACATGCACATGCACGCGATATTCACACATTACCATCTATGCCCTAAGTATTCAGCCACATCTGAATTTTGTATTTTTTGGCAGTGGCTTCATGTTTTGCCACTGGACCTCAGCAGAGAGTAGCCGCAGTCAAAAACACAACAATGCCTGCTATCGGACACACCCTACCTTTAAAATGGCCGCCCTGTTCTCCATGGAGTCTAGGAAAGGTGGTCTGGTATGCATGCCAGCAGCCACTGTTAGGACGGGGCTCACGCATCTGGTTGTAAAGAGAAACAATTATGGATGTTTTTCTGTTACACAACATCAACAACTGTGAGCGATGTATAGATGAGATCTCCATACTGACAGCTTCAGGCATATTTGTCATGATGTTCAGTTTTCAAGGTAAGCCTGTGCTGGACTGAACTACAAGCAGCAAATTGAGAAATGCATCTGCGAATGTTTGTTTACACAAATAAGTTTTACTGGACGACATGGACTTATCAGCTTGTTTGCTGCCTGGCCAGTCAGCATGTAGTTTTTCACTTGCCTGAACACAGCAGACAGCACAAGAGCCTTGGCTAGTCTGGGGTCGGCAGAGATACCCACTATTTTGTCCCCAAGGGCAGTAAGTGATTCATCGTCTTTGAGGATGGCAAGATCTTGCAGAACCTCCACAGCTTTCTCCACTATGACAGGTACAACGAAGATAGAAATGAAAGCACACAGGCAAATTTCTATGTCCTGTTAATTGCCAATAGGAGCTGAGCGTCCACCAAATTTAATGTTAGGCCATAAGAAAGGTGATGCAAAATATTGACTTCAACAAGATGAATGAAACGTTAACCACTTGCTGCTTGGTGGTTTGAAAAATACAGTGCACATAATCGGGACTTTTTTAAGATTTTCAGTTTTCAAAATTCTTCAAAAATTCCCGTTTCAATTAATGAACGTTTACACCCACACAAATTACTGACTGGTGACCACTCTAGTCTGACAGACAAAATCTATTGATGCCGGAGTAAACTGGGCTTCCCGGCAGGAAGTGGTTGAAAAACATTCTGGGAATGACTATAAAAAAAAAACCTGATGACAATTAATATTTTTCGGTGGTGCAATTCCACGATTTAAACAAAATCTGCAAATTCACCATTTGTAAAGTTCCAGCTCCTGATTAGCGGCCAATGATTGAATTAAATTTGCCAATCACTGCAAAGGCTGTGGCTGGATTGGTGACTGTTTCATATAAGCTTACCTGCTGAGAGTGGAGGAGGCTGCATTGCTTGGCTCAGGAGACTAGCAGCACTCATGTCTCTGAAGTGAACCTTGGCCTGAACCACTATCTGCTCCAGGGGGATCCTTAGCATCTCAGGGGCCTGGTAATCCTCTGGCAAAGGTACAATGTAGAAAAAGCTGCGTGTGTATTCAGAGATGGCGTGAATGGTCTTACAAACTTCATCCTTAACTGAAATAGACACTTTGTGAGCTAAAAAATGCATCTGTTGACATACGAAGCGTGGAGAACCATACAGACATTGAATGCGTAAACTGTGTCTGTTCTACAGTGACGAATAATCTAAGTTCAAAATCACACTCAAGAAGACCCCGGTCAATTATGGTCTCATTGAAGACTTCAAGACGTGGTCCAAGTTTTACCAAGCTGAAGGTATCGGTTCTTGCTAAAAAAGTGATAGCATTCCCCTGGCTGGCAGCGGCCTGCGCGACCTTTGCGCTGTCGGACGTTGGCCTTTGAAATCCACTGGACATCTAGACATGACACCTGTAGAAATAAAAAAAAATGGGTTACCATTTGTGCATCTCACCAAATGTAAATATTGCATGGAGACATTTTTTTTTAAAGAAACATACCCCTAAGTTGACGTCATATCTATCTTCTTTGTGGTTGCCCGGATTGACCACATACACCACGTCGTTGATGGTTATTGATGTCTCGGCTATGTTGGTGGCAAGCACAATCTTCCGTATTCCATGTGGCGGCCTGGATAATTTAAGGCCAAAATAACACACTTCACAAAAATTAATTCTGAAAAAGGTTCCCTCCCATCAACTCTCACGACAGCATATAAACCATTGACTGATTGTGGGGAACAGACGAAACACTCCACATTGCGCTTGACTTTCAGATACGTTGTGATGGAACAAAGTTCCGAGTAGACTTTGGTGTCCATCACTAACACTTCTGGGTACGAGGACACCTTCTCATAGGTCTTATTGCAAAGTGAAAGGAAGGAAACTTCACCTATCTTATTTCTATGCTCAACCTTCCCGATCTTTCAAAATCTACATGGGGAGGGGTTGTAGACAGGCTTAATCCTACACCTTCCTAGACCCTTCCAGATTCTCGACCTCGGACAAGGTTTTGTTGCATTCTGCCTAATGATGGAAGTTGGAGCCCTTCTCCAATTACTCTGCGACGAACTTGATTCCGTGGAAAAATCAATGCACTGACAAAAAATAAGCCCTTAGTTTCCTGATGGGCTTGCAGGATTCAGGGGCTACTAGCCAAAAAAACGCATGAGGAGTCAGGTTTGCATAGTGGTTCCTTCCTTGCCTTCCAACTCTGTTGCCCGAAGTGGAACCCGTCTCGGTCCACATGTGGATTACGTATTCAGTCCCTATCTGATTCCCTGGGTTTCGCCCAGAATATGCCTCCGGGGTTTTCCCCCCACCTCTAAAACTGTAACTGCTTCTCGATGTCTCCTCTCTACAGGTTTCTTCAGGCTTGTGAGCTACAGTGCCTAGGGCGCTTCTGAGAAACCCTTGGTGTAATTACCAGAAAGGATTAATATTAACACTAAAAGGAAATAAGGTTGATCAAGATTGTGGGACACATAAGAAAGACTGTTAGAAAACAGAGAGGAGGAAGCAAGAGAACCTTTCAAAGATGTCCTGCTGTGCAGACAGTGGCACACTGGAATGTACAGGCAATATCAAATGCTTCCCACTCTGAGAGGAAAAAACAAAGATTTGAGAGTAAAAAGTAGAAAAAAAAATAAGTCTGTCTGTATCGATAGTGACAATGTGGTGTAAATAAGGGTGCCATGTAAATGCATATGCAAATCTGCCATAGAATTATCATATCATGTGAACTCTCACATCTAATGACAAAATGACATCTTGCTCACGTGGTACTGAATAAGAACAAAGTCTCGTTACTGTTTGATGCATTTGATGAGAACTTACATTGGGCAAAATATCCTTCAATCTGTCACACACTGATCGGATGTCTTGCCAGCCAGGAAGAAAGCAAAGGATAGCCCCCTGTTGACACGACAAAGCAATAAAGGACCATAAAATTCATGTTCAGTAGGAATTTAACAAAAGCAAGAAAAGAGGAGTTGGAAGAAAATTTACAAGATGACAACCACAGCCGTGGTTTCGATTTCTTTGTGTCTGGCTAGGATTGACTTACAGGAGGCCTGCTTTCATCAATGAACTTGATTATGTTGACGGCCAAGTCCACATCAGTCAACGGCCTGACAACATCGCACTCCTCGTCCATGGAAGTTGATGCCCGGTTACCTTTGCCATGGGCACCAATGCCCGCACCCAGGAGGCCCGAAACGTCCTCCAAGTAGTACTCTTTGACGGGATACATGAACCCTGGTACACTTATCATAGGACAGCTGCAGTGTGTAGAGACAATGAAGAAAATGAATGGACGCCTGAACAGAACTTAACCTTCCTAGCCTGAACCGATTGTTGGGACACGCACTCAGTGCTATGCAAATACTTCCAAATAAAGGTCAATATCTTTCTCGGTCTACAAATGCACTAAATTCAGAACTGTAGTGTAATCCTTCTAGTCTTCACAATTACTGTTACATGGGGTGGGCCAAGTGCACGTCAATGTCGTCAAATCAAGGTCATGTTTGAGAGAGTTGGCAAAGTGAAAGTGTTGAAATATTTGTCTAAAAAAGATTTAGACTCCAAGTTAAATCTGGGTACATGGTAAGTCCTTTTGCAAATGCTTGGACATTTCCTGGACATCTTTTTAAGCGCATATTCAGTTTTCACTCTATAATTAGAACCCAATCACTCTGATCAAAGAGTCTAGTTTTCTAGGCTTAATTTTTCTTGAATTAAGAGCTATCCTTATCGGATTAGGACTTGACCACTGTATGGCCAAAAAGTAATTTGAATATAGTTGAATTCCGAGAAACCCAAAACCTGTCTCACTCGTTGAAGTAGGAGGAGATGAGCTGTGCATTGATGGATGCACTCATGAGGATGAGCTTGAGGTTGGGGTTGTCTCGGAGAAGGTTCTTGAGGAGGATCAGGAGAAAGTCTGTGTTGATGTCACGCTCGTGGACCTCATCCACAATGACGTGACTGATGCCTGCAATGTTCCAAGTGACAAAAATCATGATATCAACGTAGTTTATTGACATGAAAATCTCCTTGGTGTTGAGGGTACGGTGTTCTCAAAAGAATTGTCTGGCCTCCAAAGGATAGGTTTGATGAAATCCTCTGTCAATGTTTTCTTGTTTTTGTTGACATTTATCTTACTGGGACTTTCATCCCAAAGTAACTTCCTGTGATCTGAATGAAATGTCAGTGTATATCAATGAACTAAACTTGTATTAACCCTAACCCTCCTCAATCCTTCACCTGTTGGAGGATTGAGGAGGGTTAGGGTTAAGTATTGCATTTTGACATATCTAATGACATCTTTGTTGAGTGGTTTAAACAAATGCTTTCAGTCAGTCTAGTATTGGTCTAAAGAAGAAGAAAACTGTACACATTTTATTGTTGGATTTTTTTTAACTTTTAACAGTGTTGCTCAACTTTGCTTAGTTTACTGTCCACACAAGAAATCACGTCTTCTTGGCACAGATCTCATTTTGTTTTAATGTCCACAAAATTCGTTCCCTACCTGTGAGACTTGGATTGGATTCCAGCTTCTTCAGCAGAATACCGGTCGTGCAGAAGAGTATGCAGCCGTTGTTGTATGGGAGCTTGCTGCTGAGACGAACCTGGTAACCAATGGTGTTCCCTACTTGTTCACCACGTTCAAGGGCCACCCGTTCAGCGACTGACACTGCGCTTATTCGTCTTGGCTGCAAGTATTCAGAAAACCAATTAAAAACATGCAGTGATGACACTCCAGTGGCACACTACATGCTCCTTAATCATGGATAGAAAAGAAGACTTCTGAGGAGTGCCAAGCCAGGAAAAAGAAACTTTCCAGATTTTAACAAGACCAAGTAGAGAGAAAATCGAGAGCATGTTATGTGAAGGAGCTCCATGACTTTTACTCCAGACCTCCTTTTTTTCTTTTACCTGTGTAACCACGACGTTGCAGTGGGCACCCTTGTCTTGGTGAATCCATTCCTCCAGCAAGTATTGAGGCACCTGGGTGGTTTTACCACACCCTGTCTCACCAGACAGAACCACCACCTGATTGTCACGGACGAGACCTAAAATTTCCTCCCTGGAACGACACACCCAATATTGTCAATCACATAAAAGCTTCCTCGAAGCAAGCCTTTCACGATTTTAACGACTGAACTAATTTGACTTGAAGTGGTTTGAAAAATTATTCAAAAAATTGGATACCATGGGCACCTATGCCTGCACCCAGGAGGCCCGAAACTTCCTCCAGGTAGTACGCTTTGACGGGATACATGAACCCTGGTACACTTATCAAAGGGCAGCTGCAGTGTAGAAACATTGAAGAGAATCAATGGATGCCTGAACTGAAGTTGAGAATGACGCACAGATCAACACGCACTCAGTGCTAATATGACTTGAACTAGTTTGAAAAATTATAAAAAAAGGTGAATAGTAGGGTGAGTTGATGGGGTGTCAGAAATTGTAAGGTGATGGGTCCAATTTCATCTGAGCCCTGCCAATTCTGAGAAGACACCAGTCTCAGTCAATTCCTAGCTCACTTTTTCAACTCTGACTGAAGTCTGAGCTAGAATTTATTCAGCCCAAGCCAAGTCTAAGTTTGGTATGCATGATACAACTGAAACAGTTTTGGCTGTCAATGGTAGCGAGACGGTCGGCCCACTGAGGGAAATTTTGCGGGATGTTGTTTTTATAACTCCTTACGTTGCTTTTTTACATTTTTAATTTCTTCTGCCATTCCAACGATCCAGTAAACAGCACTTTAAAACGACCAATGGCGATACTTGAAACTTGGAGGCCTGACCTCATGTCCGCGATGGGGAGCTTCAGGGCTTCCTCCCTGACGCTCCTCTCCTCAGAGTCTTGCTGCGCCTTGTCTTCAAGCAGCTCCTGCCGCTCGACGAGGTAGTTGTTCTTCCACTCTGCCCTGCTCTCGGTCATTTCTTGGTAGGGCTTCCCTGTTATTGCATCAGACAGCTGGTCCTCTGGGCTGTCGCAATCGAAAAGAGTTTCAAAGCTCTCTGCCCGGCTTTCATCATGATCGGCTGGCTCTCTCCATGCAGAGCCTATGCGCCGTGCCTGTCCAGCAGGTGACAGAAAGAGATGGTTACTGTAAACTGATGAGGAAGGATGGGGGATTTTTAACTGCCAGGTCAAATTTCTTCCTCAGATAATTACACTTAAACGGTCAAACGACCATAATTTAACAAGACTCCCCCTTCAACTTGTAATATAGCAGTAACTTGAATTCAAAGCCAGCAATATCTGATTTAGCTTTGCAGAGAAGGGCACCTATTACAGTGACCAGTCCATAATGTTCATGCCAAAGGTACAGCCAGTGTTAAAGGCACAGTGGAAGATTCCATCCTGAGTTCGCATCTCTATAAAACCTCCAGTTTTTAATACACAAATTGCTTCCATATTCACAGTACCAAAATGAACTGAACTGAATTTTTGATTGAAATATTCCACACGGCAACAGGTATTCCAAAATGCCTGTGACAAACCTATTTTACCTAAACTGATGTGGCTGAGTTCTGGCCTATCATCCTGACCTTTCAAGAAACCCTAGGGTGCAAATAATTTATGAGCACATTATCAACCTGCTTTTGTAGTTGCCGACTGCTTTCAAAAGTAGAAGGGAAGAGCATACATAGGTTTCCAGCAAAATTTAGGACTTCTTACGTCACTGTGAAATTATATTGACTCTTTTAAAAGTGGGAGAGAGGAGACGTCCCGTTTCTCACCTCCCTCCCATCTCCCACTCATCAACACCCATGGCTGTTTCATCAATTTACATCGGCACAATCTCTCCTCTGTGTGATCCATGAATCATGCTCCTTAGCTCCAGGATTGAAGTCCAAGCTGCAATCACCCACCTTAATGGCTTGGAGCACCTGCTTGATCTCCACTCCTAGATCTGGCTCCAGCCCGATCCAGTCTGGCCGACTCTCCCGCCACAGCTGTTCCTTGATATCTTCCTTGTTGTGAAGCACCTGCCCGGCAATCCTTGGTTTGTTGTTGTCGTCCAGAGCCCCAAATTCCTAAAAGGTGAAATGTAACAAAAATGTCTACAGATGTAAATTGAGGACTTAATCAGCTTACCTGGGGACATGTACTGGACAGGCAATGTCTTGCTAATACATGAAGTCATACCTAACTAATGAGGACCTAATCTCAGTATTTCATTCAAAATGACAAACACAGATCATGAATCACCAGTGAGGACCTCACTTGGCCAACTACTGGGATATGTAGAAGGGTGAACGTACCTTACCAGTGGGGATTTTCTTCAGTAATCCCAAACTGAGGACATTCCTGCAGACCCACTCACCTTGAGCTTAGCGCAGGCCAGTGCAGCAGCCATCTTCTCTGCCTGGGTCCGTCGTCTCCCTAATCCCACCACGGTGAACTCCTGTGGCCAGGTCACGCTCAGCACGCTCTGCTTCACCTTACTGTTTCCCTGGGCTGGCTGCAGCTTGTACTGACACACATTACCGGCCTTGCCATCTTTGGCAACGAGTGCAAGGACATTGTGCAGACAGCTCTTGGGGTTCTGGAATTCCTCAAGGGCTCGCTCTCCTTCTTCACTGAGAATGGTTGCTGAAGGAGCAATTTCACAAATATTCCAAAATTCCCAAATCCCTTCTGGTTTAGATCATAACAGGTAGCCCAGGTTAGGTGTGATCGGCCGATCAGCACAAACCTTACTCACTGAACTGCAGGGTCCGACGTCCCCCCTCTTTGTGGAGCAGGAGCAGACGTCAGACCCCACAGTTCTGGGGGTACACAAACCTAACATGCCCAAAAGCTATAAGCTGAGACTAATGCCTCATTAGTGCCTAACTGATGTCATTGTCATGTTGATGGAATCATGTTCAAGCAGCAGCCTCGGCCTAGAAAGAATTCCTTATTTGGATACCACTAAAAATTTTCCCTGCAGTGACCTACGAGCCATCTGAACTGTTGAAAGCAGTCAAAATGTCCAAAAGTAAAATTTAGCAGTAAAATATTAAGATATTTACTTAAAACACTTAGAATTTTCCAGACCAGGGAAAGAGTTCCGTATACGGACGCCACTTGACACCCTATGCACAAACCCTAAGAAACTGGTCTGAAAAATTGCAAGTGTTTTCTCAGTAACGACTTGGTATTTTTCCCTCCTAAATTGAATATTTCTGGACATGTTTTTGCTCTCTGATGGCTATTAAGTCACTGTAGGGAAGAATTGCTGGCATTCGTATAGGCCTAGAACTCTTCCCCTACCTCAGACCTGTCTTATACTTTGTGTACAGCCTACAAGTGTTAATCGGCATCCATACATCATACGGACAATGTATGGAATGGAATTCATTCCCTCAGCCTACAAATTAAGCTGGACTGACACGCTTGATTTACCTGTTTACCTGCTTACTCCATATGCCCCAACACTATACACATTGAACAAACAACCCAAAATGAAAAATGATTGTTACAAACAAGTTTTCTATTCACATGAATTAAATTAATCACCTCCATTAAAATCTAAAGCAAATTCAGATGAAACTGTCGTAAACAGACAACCCACTGCATGCAATATTCATCGCATTTTACTTACGAATCTCCACTTGACTTGCTTTTTGCTTCCGTTTTCGTTTCCTTTGCTCGTTGACCAAGGAAGTGTGGTAACTCGCGAATAAATGTAATCTATAGACATAACTGTGTCTTGTATGGCATAACTGACATAATCGGCAGCCTGACATTGCTAGGAATTTTGCTGATAACCCAGTCAGGGCTTTTTCCGCAGCACGTGCCATGGGCGCAGCCATCTTAGAAATTGCGTCACGAGCACTCAAAAACTTGTGCGTAAAACGATGTTTTGAGAAGTATATTTTTGTATCCGTAAAGTGTATTACAAAAGATTAATCAAATTTATGATATAATTATTTTATCTGAATTTATGGGACTTAAATTTACCAAAATAAACATAATATAGATTATTAGTATGATATGATTGACTTATAGCCCGCGCTCCAACATGCGCACCACACACGTGCTCAACGTTGTCGTTGAAAGGGTGAACTGTAAATGCCAGACACTCAAGTGGCGCGGAATTTGTTGGCTCGGTCCTGTTTGTATCTCAGAATTGTCACTTTCTGTACCGTTTTGTCAGCGGTAACAAATAATTGTATGCAGCAATGGCGAGTGGGGAAATTGGTAAGAATATTTAACCTAATCTGTTTAGAGATTTTTTATCCTGGATTTCTTTGTCAGGTGGTCAACAGTCTGGGCGGACTCGTGCCACTCGTCATGCTTGTGGACATGTTCGGATTTTGGACCACCTGGAGGAAACATTTTATCAATGTTATGATGATAATGTGTGTCTGTCCGTAAGCCTTAACGCAAATACCGCATAACTGATTTTGTACAATGGTAGATATGGTAGAAAGGCATTGTGGGAAGGCAACAGGTTCAATGTATGCAACTTGCCCACAGCACTTGCCCGTCTAATTAAGTAATTTCTATCATGCTAAATTACCCATGCAGTATTTATTTTTGCGATAAGGCTTGGCCTAGGCCTATGCTATGGTCATTGACACTCCGTTCTTTCAATAGATTTAATTTGTGTCTTGTCTGCATTTGTTTGTGCCATATACGTGTACCGGTATGTGATATCCCTAGTATATGATGGTCTGATTCATTGCTTTTGGACTCATGAGCCCCAGCACCCAGTTGTCAACTAAAAATAACATCAATTCTCACGCTCAGAGATTGTTCCGTTTATCGCACTGATGTATGGGCAAGGGCAACCCTCCCTTAACTTTGTGCAGGGATTTGTATGTTTTCCAAATTTTTTGCAGCAAAGTGATAAAAATAATTAAAAACTTTTTGGTGGAGTGTGTGAGATATTCTTAGTGCATAGACCTTTAAACAGTGAAATTTCAGGCATAGAGGGCCTAGGCTCTGTATTATTTGGTATTAAGGTCGACCGTTTGGTCAGTAATTCAGATTTTCCCCATGGGACCACAACACTGTTTTGGTCCCTTTGAGTTCCAAGTGTGAAATATGGAACAACCACCAACTGACCAATCAGAGAGAACCAAGACTTACCCGGTGATGTCATCCTGACCGTGAGAATGACAGTAGAGTCGCCAGGTCCCTTTTACTTTTGTAGGCCTGCCTTGAAAACCAATCAGACTTGACATTAGGCCTAGGCGGCGAAATTAGAGACCTGGTGACTATGCTGTCATTGGTGTTAGGCCTAATAAGTACATTGAGGCCTGTCATGCCTACGTACATCATTGGAACCAGGAGGTCCAGTGCAAACGAATGGAGTACTCAGTTCTGGGGGTGGAGTACCTGTGCATGTTGGACTGTTAATTCACTCGCTGTTTCCCTCATCAATGCCTTTCACACACGTAATAAAATGATCTTCTAAGCCCCACCCCATTGTTTTCCCACCAATCACAGCCGTAATTTATTATATCCGACAGGCGTGCACAAAAGTCTGACATGCGCGCACAAAAGTCGGACATGATGCACGTAGCTGGAACCTGGAGTTTGGTATTGGAGAAGAGCTTGTGCTAAGCGCCCACCTGTGCAGTGGGGAATGGGGAGGACTATAACGGACTGGCCTATTGTGCGAGTGACGCATTCACTTAGTACTTTACAACGTGTGTCCCAACTATCAGTGACTCTAGTTAGGCAGGCCCAACTCTACAGGCGTGCGACATTTCCTTAGATCAACTGATTTCCTTGTTTTCTACCTCACGATCATGCCCTTGAAAGTTGAAAAACACTGTACAAAGTCTTGTAAAGATTGGAATTTGCTCGGGTTTTTTTGGGTCAAAGTTCAAGTTGCATGCACCATAGTGTGTATTGATGTTTTATTTATGTCGGTAACTCAAACTGGTAGAGTGGCATGGATAAAAATGCTGCATTGGCATAGACCCCCTAACTTGGGTGAATAAAACTTCGTTTTTTTCAAATTGAGAAGTTGATCATTTGACCAGGGAAGAGATCCATATACAGACACCATTTTTCTCAGAAAACGACATGGTATTTTCCCTCCTAAATTGAACTTTGGCATGTTTTGCTTTCTGATGGCTAATAGGTCACTGAAGGGAATAATTACTGACGTCTGTATATGGAACTCCTCCCTTAGACCACTCAAATCCTAAATCCAAAAGGACTTTTAACGTCCCAGTTAGTGGGTCTGATAGTGGCATATTTGGGATGAATTCTGTCTGGTAAAAACTGCAAAAACTTGAAAAAGGTTGAGAAATTGATTTTCCAGGCAAATTTGTCGACTACAGTTGGGTAGATGTCATAATTGGGGTGTAATGGGACCATAAAAGCATTCACACACCATCCTGGCTATGTAGTTGGCCCTTATGTACATGCATTTGGCAATGTCTACTGGGAGTCTTAAACATGGAGTCATGAACGGAGTTAACTGAGAAGCCCCAACCTTAAAGTTTCTTTTAGTAAAGTTGTGAATTTGGAATGATCGTATTCAATTTTGAGAGAGTGTAGTCTATATGTGTTTGAACTTGAGTTATCTTTCCTTTTTTCCAGCTCTGTTGAGTGTGTCCAACAAGACAGGTCTGGTGGACTTTGCAAATCGTTTACAGGCCATCGGCCTTCAGCTTGTGGCCTCTGGTGGGACGGCCAAGGCCATCAAAGAGGCCGGTATTGCTGTCAGGTAAAGACTCACATTCGTTGCAAAAATGTCTGTATGTTGTTTGTTGACGTGTCACATTTTACTGAGCGAAAAGTAAATGTCTACACAGCCGTCAGCTTCACATTGTACATATTATATCTTTATGATTAAATGTGGTAAAATGTTTACTTGTTTGTTTAGCCAACTCGACGTGTAGATGTTGCGAGCAATACATGTACTCTTGTCCGGGTGGGAAGTTTAAAAAAAATCCAGCTTTGTGGTTGACGTGTGTTCGGTATGTGATATGCACAGCAGGGATATGCACATTTGTTAAAAATGATTTTATTATGAGATGCGCCTGGCATTTTGTTGGTTACATCAATTTACGTGTGAGTTTGACAGATGTGGTAATTTGTGGGAAAAGCACAGCTGGATGGCAGACTCAATTCAACTGCAAGGTTTATATTGTGGGGTCTGATGAAGTGAAGAGATTGAAGGCTCAGTTTTTGGAATTGTTTCATGTAAATGTGAAGTAATTGTCAATTCTTATCTGAGGTGGAATTCTACATAAGAAACAAACCTCTATACAAGAGAGATTCAGAAACCTTGTCACAAATGAATTGTTTTCTAGTTGGTCACAACATGACATGANCAATTGAGACAATTTCTTTCATTCGTTTTAGTTTTCTATAGTTTAACTATGGCTACAGTAGTTGTAATTGTCTTTAAAGTTCATGTAAACAGTTTGAAAGCTTGACCTGTTACCAATATTTTGACAAGTGCTGATTGACAATAAAATTATGAAATTGTTGTGTTTACATAATTTGCAATTTTAAATATATTACACAAATACTTCCATAATTATCCATCTCAAATGCCATATTTTGTATGCTTATTGTAAATTTGTGAATTTGGTGTGATCGTATTCAATTTTGAGAGAGTGTAGTCTATACGTGTTTGAACTTGAGTTATCTCCTTTTTTCCAGCTCTGTTGAGTGTGTCCAACAAGACAGGTCTGGTGGACTTTGCAAATCGTTTACAGGCCATCGGCCTTCAGCTTGTGGCCTCTGGTGGGACGGCCAAGGCCATAAAAAAGGCCGGTATTGCTGTCAGGTAAAGACTCACATTCATTGCAAAAAGTCTACATGTTGTTTGTTGACGTGTCACATTTTACTGAGCGAAAAGTAAATGTCTACACAGCCGTCAGCTTCACATTGTACATATTATATCTTTATGATTAAATGTGGTAAAATGTTTACTTGTTTGTTTAGCCAACTCGACGTGTAGATGTTGCGAGCGATACTCTTGTCCGGGTGGGAAGTTTAAAAAACTCCAGCTTTGTGCATTTTATGTGGTTGACGTGTGTTCGTTCTGTGGTACACAACAGGGATATGCAAATTTGTTAAAAATGATTTTTTTAAGAGATGCGCCTGGCATTTTGTTGGTTACATCAATTTACATGTGAGTTTGACAGATGTGGTAATTTCTGGGAAAAGAACAGCTGGATGGCAGACTCAATTCAACTGCAAGGTTTATATTGTGGGGTCTGATGAAGTGAAGAGATTGAAGGCTCAGTTTTTGGAATTGTTTCATGTAAATGTGAAGTAATTGTCAATTCTTATCTGAGGTGGAATTCTACATAAGAAACAAACCTCTATACAAGAGAGATTCAGAAACACTGTCACAAATGAATTGTTTTCTAGTTGGTCACAACATGACATGATTTTGTTGTACATGCTTTTGAGAATGAATTGGATTTTCTCAAGTGGAAGACGGATATTGACAAATTACACTGTAAATACTTCCTCTGCTCTCTTCAATAGCGATGTTGCCTCGGTAACGGGAGCACCAGAGATGTTGGGTGGGCGTGTCAAGACGCTGCATCCCGCTGTGCATGCTGGTAGGGATTGGCATAGCTGTCATGGTGTCATTCCACCCCGCAGACAAAAATTAGTTGATTATTTATTATGGAAGGATTTCCCAGTGTCTAGAAAGAATATGGAATCCCAATGCGCCTTCATTGCTTGTGTTGTGTTTAGTTGATTGTCGTATTGTATAAAGGCTTTGCACGGTAGCCATCTTGCGGGGCAATTCTTTTGTTCCACT
>NW_019091356.1:1984072-2060692 GCF_001949145.1 Acanthaster planci | reverse complement strand
CCATACTTTTTTGGTATTTAATGGCATATGTACAAACTTTTAAAACTACAACAAATTCCACTTGGCTAATTGCCTAGTATTCCAGATGATATATGATTGTTGAATTGTAAGGTAGCGCAGTTTGGTTCATCTTCAAGCTTCACTGAGCAACTGTTATTCCTTGAACTAAAACTGGAGGCTCTGCCAAGTCTGGAGGTTGTAAAAGCCTGAACCACGTCAGGGGCTCCTAACCTAGCCAAGGCATCCATGCAAATTTCTGTCTGGAATCAGTTACAGTGATTATTTCCATTCTATAGGAAGAACAGTGTCTTTTTCTTTCAATTATCTCCACTGATAACTGAACAAACTTTATCATTCTGTTCTCCCTCGCCCTGCAATGGAAATGTCACTTATTTTGGTGATCATACATCAAATTTTAATTACTAAAGAGCATGTTCACCCAACAATTGCTGTTATTTGCAGATAACTTCACTATTTTTCTACATAGATTTTTTCTACCTAGTTTACTTACTTTCATATAAATTAGCAACCTTCAGGAAGTCATCTTTCGATAGTGCTTTAGCATCAACTTGAATAAGATTAAGCATGTTCATTTCTCTGTTTTCTTGGAACTAGATCAGACTATTTTTGCCTATAGCTCATCAGCACTTAACAAAAATTTAATAATTTCTCTGATCATCATGGTTTTTCAAGCTTTATTTTTGAATTGTGAATGAATTTTGATACAAATATCACAAAATTTCTTTCATACTTGCACAGCAGACAAGTATGAGAATCATATTATTTGTTGGAAGTTTTCCATCATTGCTTTAGTTTTAAACTCTGCGATATATTCTGGTTGATTGACCAGTCATAGCCAGTTGACCTCCAGGGGTGAACTTGACGTCGAGATGGCTGTCCAAATCACTGACTAGAATTTCAATGTACTTGCCCTCTGCACTGAAGTGTTTGACTTGATTAGATGAAGTGATGATGTAGATATCCCCAGCTCTGTCACAGCACACCCCATGCGGGACTTGCCCTTGATAAGTTTGCACCACGAATCTCTTATTGCCCTCATAATCAACTGATGTGAGTTGTTTGGTGGAAGCATTGGTGTAAATGATACACCGATTGCTGATGGTCATGTAGCTCTCGATCGCTGGAGCAGGCAGTGTCCTAATGAAAGATCCATCTGAGTTGTGAAGAGATATAAACTCCTTGTCCTTGTAGCCCACTGCTATCAGATTGTTGTCATCCACAGCAAGACATGTGGGAGTGCCTTCGATATCTGCCTCTTTGCCTGGTGAGAACTGGTGGAGAAGCTGGTATTCCTTGTTGAAGATCTTGACATCAGACTCAAACAGAATGATGAACTGGTTGTCTTTGTTGACTTCAAAATTAACAGAAAGCTTTACGGCACTGGGATCCTCACCCTGCAGTTGGCTGATTGGGCAGATGTGAAGGATCTTGCAATCTGGACTCAGCTTTGTCAGCTTCTGTTGGCCTTCGTTGACCACCACTGTGTCATTTGTGGAGAGTGACGCAATCAGTTCTCCAGTGATATTAGTGTTACTCATCACTGTCCACTTTTCTTTGAGCAGCAGATTTCCAAGCTCAATCTCTGTCTGATTCTCTGCAAAGCTGATGAAGGAGAGCTCCGGGGACAAGTCGTCACTGAGTTCCTTGATGACATCCTTGTAGTCATGCAGAAGCTTTTGCCGCAGTTTCAAGATGTCCAACCGATTAGTCTCAGTCATGTCACTCTGCACTCTTCCCATTGTGTGCTCTGCAAATATCATCTCGGCAAGTTTCTTGTCCTTTCGTCTGAATGCCACATGTGCCTGTTGGAGAAGCTGGGTCTCCTTCTGTCTGATCTGGGCCACCTCCATCTCAGCCTTTTGAGAAATCTGCTGTTTGGTTCGAGCCAGCATTATGCTCAATCTGTTGCGAGAGGACTCCCAGTTTGTTGGAATTTGAATGGCGGCATTGGTGGAGTTATATTTGACAACATTGGAGACCAGTTCACGGGCACCGTACAAGCAAATGTCTATCGCAGTCTTGAAGTTGACAAAGCTGTGTACAGGTTCTTTGTGGCTGGATGTGGAACAAACTTTGCAGATCAGCTGCTCGCAGGTGTTGCAGTAGAAGCAGAGTTCCTGACTAGGATGGCTGTCACACTTAGAGATGTAGCTTTTGGTTGAAACGGGTTGGATTGATGAATCTTTGTTCAGATCTGCAAGTGATGTTAATTTGTGGGTTCGCAGTGCAGCCCAGCGCTGGTGAGCTTTCTCACATTCTTGGCAGAGATAATTCTCACAGTCCATACAGCGGGATATCGCTTCCTTGTCCTCTTCGCATGCCTGACACATTACCTGAGCCTCTTCGTTTTGCAAGAGCTGCTCCTGTTTAGTCACGTCTGCCATGAGAGCAACCAGAGCGTAGTTGGTGCTCAGTTTCATCATGCCGCCCTTGGGCAAGGTGGTGTCTCTCTGGCACAGAGGGCATATGAGTTTGTTGGTGTTTGGACTCTGTGTTTGCTTGAGTTCTTGGAGACATCTTAGACAGAAACTGTGTGAGCAGAGCAGCATCTTGGGCTCTTGGTAACGGGTGTGGCAGATGGAACATTCTAGGTGTCCCTGGATGATGGAACCCAAAACTGACTCTACTGTCATACCGGCTGCCATCTTTCAGATGTGTGCCTAGTGAGAAAAGGAGAAACAAATTGCTACATCAGTGTATCAGTTACATGTTAGGAAGATTCAGTTTTTTGTCTGTATAAAAGTGACAAGGGTTAGAATACAGAACAGAACGGAAAGCTCAGAGACATTGGAAACAGTGATGCAATGCTTAAATGCATGGCAACATCTGAATGGTTATAAGCCTTTCACTATTGCTTTTCTGTACAACAATACATGTAACAACAGCTGTGCAGTATGGAGTCACGAATTCAATAGCTTGTTTCCTTCAAAACTGAAAGTTGCCCATTCAAAAGATGACCTTTTGATGTCTTTGAAAGGAATATTAGACCAAACAGTGTAAAGTGTTTTAACGGAGATAGAATGGAGTTGAACATGGAAATTAAAGTGCCTCAACGCTCGGAACATCAGCAATACAAATCTATTTTAAAAAGAAGCATTGTGTACTCACCTCTCTTTGCAATTAAAGAACAAGAAAAATTAGGAAACTATATTATTAGTGATTCTTCACATTCAAAGAGAGTTGTAGAACACTCCCCTGTGATTCCTTTGGGTGCAGTAGATGCAATCCTCAACTTACAAATGCGGAAGCAGTATATGTTTTGCGCGTCTGTGAATCCCCGGGTCTATTTTTATCACTCATTTTTATGCTAGGTGCCATGTGGCCTTTGAACTGCATGTCGACCAGTGTAGGTTCATGAATGTACGAGCACTTGGCAAATCAGCCCACTGCCAAAAGGTTATTGGGAGGTTAACCACAATACAATATTATGCAGTATATGTAGGTTTGCTGTAGAGAAAAATGATAAAACCACATAAAGATGCATGATTATTTATGCAGTAAGCTACATGTATAGTGGAACATTTAACAAAAAAAGTGTGTCTTTGCATTGGTGTTACAAGGCATTATCAAGTGGTTCATCAACAGATATATAGACCTGGTTTGATCCACTTATGTGAATGCAATAACAATTTCTTTCAGGAACTTAATTTGAAGAAGTTGACATTTGATTGAACTATTTTCAAGGAAAAACACATGCAGAATAAAGAAGAGAACTTTATATTAGCACCTTGCAGATATTGGTTATGTAAATAAAGCAACATCATTCAAGTAGGCTTGTTGGATAGTGACTGAATATATGATCATTGCTATGGTCCCTGTGGAGTGATGTATCACTATATTTAGCTGCATATTCGTTCTCATGTAGTAGGCCATTCAGTCCAATCAGGTAAAGCCCCGCCTCCTGGGCATAATGGGCAACATCTCCAGTGTCACTCTGCATGCCAGTTGTGCATCATTCATGCTATGCAGGAGCAAATGGCTTTGTTGTTTGCACTGGAATGCAATTCTCTCATATGCTGTGTACCTGCACAGGTTCCTTTGCCTTTGGCGCAGGACACATGCACACACAACCAGTTTTTGTTGAAATGTACAGTCTTAATTTGCACATGCGCTGTGTGTCAAGCTGAAATTTATACCCAGCAGCCTGTCTCCTCTCTGCTTGCGGAGGAACTGTCTTTAGTCAGAGCCAGTCTGCAGTGCAAGCATAATGGACTTTTGACATGTCAGATATGTCAGACAAAACAATGTTGGGCTTGGCCAGCTAAAAATTCTTGCTAGAGCAAGGTAGTTAATAAGACAACAACCCAAATAATCTCCTGTACAGTTGGTCTTTATTTTCTGTCTTGGCAAAACAGGAAGATACATTTTTAATGACTGTAATACATCAGCTTTCAATTTCCCTTATCAAGAAAGTATACATGTGTCGCTCAGTGACCAGACATGGTGCAAGACAAGATCTTTTAATATTCAGTCCATCTGTAGTCAGTTTATTGGCACAATAGTCTGACCACATTGTGATGCATTCTGTCAGTAATCTTCAGCTGTATGTAATATTTGTTTTGTATAGGCAACTGGGTTTCACGGGGGTGTTTTTGTGTATGAATTTATGACGGTGTTTCATAACATTTAGTTTATTTTAATTATGATTAAATGGACAACATTTGTCTGTTGGTCATTTAAAATGAACAGCTTGCTCAAGTGAAATCATCATGCAAAAGGCAGACCTTCAGGTACTTTGTATGTGTTTGACACACAAACAAATCACATTCTGACCTCATGAGCCTCGAATTGGAGGACACAATTTCCTTAGCAGCAGAGGCTCCTTTGGTCTGAATTCACCTCCACTCTTCCACAAACAACTAGGAA
Source organism: Acanthaster planci (assembly GCF_001949145.1). The sequence continues at coordinate 2,055,805 of NW_019091356.1, read as the reverse complement.
ATCTACGTGTTACGGTCCCATCGCTACCAACAAAATGAACACTCCTGACCAACATGGCTCTTTTCAACCAATGAGGGGGTGCTTCTGCTCGAGGCAGATTGAGCAAGTTTGACGGTAACTGTTAACATTAGTAACCAATATCACTGATATACAATATGGTTTATCTAGCCTAGTCAGCTTTTGTAACCAGACCATTGGGCTGTTCGTTTGGCAAAATTGCGGTAACCATGGAAAGCAGCAAGGAAACTGCAGCCAAAAGTGGAAGAATGTGGGGGACCAGGCAGTTTTGCAACAATGGTTCAACTAGGATTATCCAAGCAAATACTGTTTTGACAAACGTTTTGCAATTGTGTATTATTAGCACTCTTCAAGAAATAAATTCTTTTTAATAAAGGCTGCTGTAATTGATGTCATTGTTTGATTTTTTTTAAAGAATACTTTTGCCGTCATCTGATGTCTTCTTTCTGTCAATTTCTGGTCAGGTCGTTTCTTTGCAAATAAACAAGCAGACAGCAATTTTTATATCCGTGTCAGTTTCAAACCAAAAAGTGTAGAAAAGCTCTGTATGCGTTTTTGAATTCCAAGGGCAGGCCAGTAAGCCTTTTGCGAGTTAACTTTGACCCAAATCTGGTACACTGAATTCTTTAAATTCACGTGAACATAACAACCGGAATTCTTCCTAAAACCACTGTTGCTTTACCTCATGATTCGGGGCAAGCTTTTGCTTAGTTACATAAGAGACGCCTTGCAACAATACACTGTTCTCAACCAGTCCATTCCAGAGATGGTGGTCGCTGTGCAAAAGCTTGCCCCGAATCACGAAGTATAGCAACAGTGTCTTAGTATGGGGAGTTCAAATTGTTATGTTTATGTGCAGTCAGATTTATAACTCAGTGCACCAGATTTTTCAAATTTAACTCGCAAATGACTTATTTGGGAGGGTATTGGTTTCTTCCATCCAATTAATCATTTTATTTGCTTTATACAAATGACTTTTCAGTTACATTTTTGGAATGTGAGTGTGACGTCAAAGTACAATTTGGTAAAAACGTAATACATGTGGGTAATTCCAGAAATTAGGGGACCATTTTTTTTCGTGTCCCTGTCACATCTGACGTATGATTTTGTAAGTTCAGAACACAGTTTCTAATTTCCAAGAGTGATGAATTAATGCAAATTGCCTGCAAAAGAAATAGTAATAGTTTGAAATCAATTCTGGTAACATTTCCATGTCAAATAACAAAGGTCAGATGTAACAGGGACACAAAAATGTCACACTTTTGGACCCCTAATTTCTGGAATTACCCGAGTACATAATTTGTCCAAGCGTACGTATCTTATGCTTCTCATTTTAAATACGATGGTATATTCTTGTTGATGATGGGCCAGTCATTGCTAACTGACCCTTAGAGGTGAACTTGATGTCATTATGGTCACGCAGATCTCGGACCAGAGTTTCAATGTACTTGCCCTCTGAACTGTAATGATATAAGCAGTAAGATTCAGTTATGATGTAGATATCTCCAGCCTCATCGCAGCACACTCCACGGGGCACCTGCCCTTGGTATATTTGCTCCCTGAATTTCTCATTGCCCTCATAATCGACTGATATGAGCTGTTTGGTGTAGGTATTGGTGTAGATGATCCTCTGCGTGCTGATAGTCATGTAGCTACCAATTGCAGGAGAAGGCAGTGTCCTGATGAAGGATCCGTCTGGGTTGTGGAGAGAGATGCGTTCCTTATCCTTGTAGCCCACTGCTATCAGATTGTTGCCATCCACTGCTAGGCATGATGGCGTGCCGTCAGTGTCCGCCTCCTTGCTCGGTGAGAACTGGTGAAGAAGCTGGTATTCCTTGTTGAAGATCTTGACGGCAGATTCAAACAGGATAATTAACTGGTCATCTTTGTTGACTTCAAAATCAACAGGCCGCCTTACTGCCCCTGGATCCTCACCCTGCAGTTGGCTGATTGGGCAGACGTGAAGGATCTTGCCATCTGGACTCAGCTTTGTCAGCTTCTGTTGGCCTTTGTTAACCACCACTGTGTCATTTGTGGAGAGTGACGCAATCAGTTCTCCAGTGATATTAGAGCTACTCATCACTGTCCACTTTTCTTTCAGCAGCATATTTCCAATGTCAACCTCTGTCTGATTCTCTGCAAAGCTGATGAAGGAGAGTTCGGGGGTCAAGTCGTCAGTTGGCTCCGTGATCACATCCTTGTGGCTGTGTAGGAGCTTTTCCCGGAGTTTCAAGATGTCCAGCTGGCTGGCCTCTGTCATGTTCGTGTGCACCATCTTCATAGTGTGCTCTGCAAGTACGAGTTCGGCAAGTGTCTTGTCCCTTCTCCCGAAGACCAGTTGTGCCTGCTGGAGAAGTTGTCTCTCCTTCTGCCTGATCTTGGCCACCTCCATCTCAGCCTTCTGACAAATCTGTCGTTTGGTTTGAGCCAGCATCATGCTCAGTCTTTTGCGAGAGGACTCCCAGTTGGTTGGAATTTGGGTGGCAGCTTTGGCTGAGTTAAATTTGAAGACATGGAATGTCAGTTCACGGGCACGATTCAGGCAGATGTCAGTGGCAGTCTTGAAGTTGACGAAGCTGTGTGCGGGCTCTCTGTGGCTAGAAGTGGAACAAACTTTGCAGATTAGCTGCTCACACGGATTGCAGTAGAAGCAGAGTTCCTGACCAGGATGGCTGTCACATTTAGAGACATAGCCTTTAGTTGATACAGGCTTTGTCATTGTTTCATCACTCAGTTCTGCCAGAGATGTCAGTTTGTGGGTTCGCAGTGCAGCCAGCCGCTGATGTGCCTTCTTACACTCTTGGCAGAGATAATGCCCACAGTCCATACAGTGGGATATTGCCTCATTGCCCTCGTCACATCCCTGACACATGACCTTTGTCGCATCTCTTTGTAGGAACTGCTCCTGTTTGGTCACATCTGCTAACAGAGCAACTAGGTCGTAATTGCTTATCAAGTCAGTTATGCCACCCTCGGGAATAATGGTTTCTCTCTGGCATAGTGGACACGTGAGCTTGTTGGTGTTGGGACCATGTGTCTGGTTTATATCTTGGAGGCATCTGAGACAGAAACTGTGTGTGCAGTTCAGCATCTTGGGCTCTTGATAACGGGCGCGGCAGATGGAGCATTCTAGACGACGTTGGATAATCTTTTCCCAAACCGACTCTGCAGTCACTGTGGCAGCCATCTTCTAGGTGTGCACCTGCAAAGTTGTAGACAATGTACTTTTTTAAGGGAAAAATTATATCAATAGCTCAAAAACAGCTCCACCATGTCAACCTATAAACATGTGACAATGATGGCACAACTACGAAAATGTATTCTAAATATCCATACACTGCAACAGTTTTGTGATAAAACAGTATGAGAGAAAAACAAATGTGACACACCATCATTTAACTGCAAATTTATTCCAAGTCACAGAAGCCTTTACATATGGAGTGGTGAAGATATTAAACCAAATATTTCTGAAGTGAATGTACTAAAATATATGAAAGCTTCCTAGTGTGGGAGTTGGCCTTTTTGCTAAATAGTGTTCAAAATGACACTGGATATGAATTAATTTTTGAAACTTTAACATATCTAGGTATACTCACCTCTCTTTGCAAAGAAAAATGATGAAAATCTTGACAAATTCCTCACATTTGAAGGATATCACTGTCTCTCGTGTGACTCATACGGGGAAGTAAATTTACAAAGAAGCACTCATACAGTACGGGATATTACTATACATTGTACATGTGCATAGCCACTGTCCACACAGGTGTATGCATAGTTGGTTTTCCACTGCGTAAAATCCCAAGGCTATTTTTGTCTACCATTACACTGGCTCAAACAGCGGATTTTGAACTCTGCATGCATTTATATGGCATTGGAGAGCAGACGAGATGGTCCACTGCACATGGACAGGTTTGCATTGGGCTTAGTAAATAAACTGCGATATCGAATTGTCTAGCAACATGACCTCGTTTAGATGGCATGTAAGTGTCCTTATGCTGCTTGGAGTATTGGGATATAGCAAAATGCAAGCAAACCTGACACTAGCAACGTGATGTACAAGCATGGGTGCCATTGTGCTGCACTGACACCATCTCAGGCTCATTGATTGATTGATTTTGATTGATTGATTGATTGATTGATAATTTGATTGGATTGTACACTTGTTAAAATTAAGATGCTAAAATACATACTTTGTTTGAAAAAAGACCAGGAAAATTTACACTAAATTCTTAAATATGGTAAGCCAAAAGAATCACATAAAATTGCACTATGATAATAAGAGATACATCAAACACAAGATCACCAGGACAGCCTCAGAAACCTAACTCAACAACATTCAGAAACATCAAAATTACTGATAAAACACTAACAAATAAACTTAAAACCAAAATTACAAAAATGAGGATATAAATAAATAAATCATTAGAAAAAAAGCCAAACAAATCTCAAAATCTGGAATAAAATTAAAATATGCTTACTTAGTTTTAAAACTTGTTGCAGGTGCCAGTATATACACAGCAGGAGGATCATTAGACCAAAATTAGATTGGTAGAAGGAACTAATGATTGAAGAAGCACCGGGGAATAAGCGAATTCTTAAACCTGTTTGGGTTTGAGGGCATTTGAGTATTCAGGGGCGGATCTCAGTGCATGGCTCATTACACAAGGCTCAAGCAGGAGGTGGGGAAATCAGTTTTCTTGAGTTGACTGAAGTGTGACTTACAAAGTTTACTGCATCTTTCACTGAGAGTTTGCATATTAACTAGACGCAGGGTCCTCTTAATTGTAGTCTTGACCTGGTTTTATTGACTTCAGAGCTCGTCTGTGGACACTTTCAATCTTATCACTCAGATATTTGTGTAAACTACTGTGCCACATTTGACAAGCATACTCCAGAACAGGTTTTATCATAGACTTGTAAATTGTTAACAAATCACTCTGATTAATTCCAGCACGCATAGGTTGGTACAGCATATACAGTCTTTTACAGGCAGTTTACATGTAGTTGACATGTGCGTTCCAAGTTAAATCAAAGGAGAGAATTATGCCAGGAATTTTAGCTGGACTAACGCGTGCTACGGGTTTTTCCTCTACAGAGTTTGTTTGGCCAAATAGCAGCATGGGGCAAGTCTTTACAGAAGCATATCAACAGTTCTTGGGTTTTGGTAGCATTTATTTTCATATCATTTTTCACTGACCATTGACAAGCTGTACACCTTATTCCTTGATTCACTTGTGTGAGCAAAGTTAGATCGCTAGGGAAAACTGATTAAAATTTGCATTGGACCCTGTTAGTGCTCTGTTGACCCCCCCAAAGCAATTAATGAAACATGCTGGGTATTTTGCAACATAGGTGTAAAATATTTGAGGATATGCACATTTCCTTTCAGGTCTGTACATTATGCCAGAGAGGGGGTACTCCCTCTTTGAAAAGTGACCCACCCCCCCAGAAAAAGAATGTACAGCATGGCAAAATGTCCTGTGGGGTTGCCTGTTTTCATTGGAATATCTGAAAAAAGAGCCCCATCACTGTTCCTGAGCCTGCTACTTTGAGTTCTTTCTTTACTTAGAAAAGCCCGCCCCCAAAAAAATCTGCTTCCCATGCATACTTTCTGCCACTATTCAACATTTGATATAATTTTGTATCAACCAGGGTCATGTACATGTACTACTACTGATATGGGCCACACTAATTAACATAAAATGTGATTTGTCCCTTTTTCATTGTTCCTAGAAAGTGCGAATGACCTATTTGGTACAATACGACCCACAGTACAGAAGAACATGGACATGTTCCCGGTAAGGTTCTTGGGACTGAAAATTGACCTTGGTTAGTAATGGTGACTTATTGTTTGATAATCTAGTATCTAGATGAGATTTTTAATTTGTAGCCTCTTTCTGTTCAGGTATATTTTGGTGGTGAAATGTAGAAATAAAAAAAAAAAACCTGTGTAGGTACATGTACCTCTTCAGAACTTCATTTTGAAGTAGTGAAAAATCCAACTTGGAAGCATTAACCCTAAGAGTCCTCAATCCTTCACCTGTTAGAGGACTGAGGACTGTTAGGGTTAATGTCTTTGGGATTACTTTGACAAAAGCTGCGCTCCCAATTAAGTGGTGCACAAAGGCATGTGAGTGAACATGTACACGAGGGGCCACCCCTTCCCTAATTGAAATTTACTTTAAAAAAATAACAAAAAAAGACAATCTTCCTCTTGGGAAGGGGGTCCATTTCATTATCACCTTTCCAAAGTGTCTTGGAAGTTCCTTAATAAAGGCTAGAAACGTTTTACAAACTTTCCTGAGAGTTTATGGTTGAAAATTCATACATAAGTATGAATATGTGGATTCATATAAGAGGAAGACATTAAACATCTCTTATATTTATTTTCTTTTGAGCAATTATATACAATGCTACAGTAAATTCCTCTTTTTTTCTCTGAAAGTTCACACACAAAAAATACAGTTAGATTATCAAATTTACCAATTCAATCTTGTCTCTTTCCATTTTAGGCTAGCTTTGTTTATCACATTTATATAATTATGGAATGTTATTTTCATTATGGAAATTTATATTTTATAGTGATATTTACATGAGAAACACCTCAGTCCAGTATTAAAAACCACAAAGTATGCAAATACACACTGCTGAAATGAAAGGAGGGATGAAAAATACCCTGGAAATAACATTTCAAAATGTACATATAATTTCAGACCTCAAAGGGTGAAGTCAGACAAGGAAACTGCTCGGATAGCCACAGATTTCAATCTACAAGATCACAGGAGCCATCGTCAACAATTGTTGCCTGCATGTTCAGCTATTCAGACAATTGAGGTAAAGTGGTCAGAATAAATCAGAGTAATATAGGCAACTATATGTAGCCTCAACAAATACATTTCTTTAAAAATTAATATATCTAATCAATACAAGATTTGCCAAAACATAAAGGCACTTTATCCATTGGCTTGGATCTATAAAACTCTGCAATAATGGAAACGAATGCTGTTGGTACTCTTTGGTGGTAAATAAATACATCAGTGCATAGTCTAGTACCGCATAACAAGGACATCTTGGCTCATGTGCCGTGACCTTCAGACTCCAACTTTGAACTCTTATAGAAGACAGTGAAGTTAATTCATTTTAATACAAGAACCTAGATCTGAATATATGTACAATCAAGACCCCCAAGTGGTGACCGGCAGGAAAGCACAATGACAAACTTGTCTCTTGGGGAAACGTCAAAATTAGTACTGACTATTAATAATCCTGTGGGCTCTGTCTTAGAAACTGTTATTGTAAGAAACCAATTCTACTTGGATCTTCAGTTGATTTCACTTCGTTAAGTGAAGCGCTAAGGCACTGGTGACCAAAGATCGTATAGCGCCGCATAGCGGCGTAAGATGGGGAACTGCACCGTGAATACGCGTAAAATGTTGTTATCACATGGGGGCCATTCTGGTTGGACTACGCCTGCGCAGTGCATGTTAATGCACAGGCGCAGGCACCACGACAGACACGCACACACATGAACGTTCACACTCGAATGGCGCCCATGGTGATAACACCTTTATGGCCAAATTACCCATCTTGCACCGCTACACGGCGCTATATAATCTTTGCTGGTGACTACTTACTTCACAAGTGCATACGGATCATTTATATTAATTGGATGATATCCGAAATGTCCATTCTTTTAAACTACATGGTATAATATGGCTTCCAGATTTGGACCACCTTTGCTGCTGGGAGTATCACAGCCGAGCATAGGCAGTAGGTGAACATACAATTCTTGGCAAAGAGTGTTTTAAAATTTGCCAAAATGAAAATTGAAGTTAAGAAAGGTCTGCACCAGTCATGGGTTTTGGGTCACTGCGGTATTGGGGTTCCTTTGGGTAAGTTAAGATCCACAACCGCTGCATTATTACCTGGGCATATTTAGGGTCATGCACCAAGAATGGTCAAAATGGGAGAGTGTCCAACACTCCCAGATCTCCCATCTTTTCCACATTTCTAATCAATTGACAGTGAAGAAAATCGGAGAGTTGAGGTAGGTTGCTACTGTCGTATTAATACACACACAACACAGGAGAATTTACATCAAACCAACAAGTGACTTCAGTGACTCCGTACTCAGAAATTCTGACGAGGACGACAAACTCTTGTGATCTTGAGAGAACTCACATGACGGCACAAACTCCCGACTTCTGAGTTTCCTCTCCTGTAAGTGACAGAACCCATCATATAACAGGTGGCATTTCTTGCATTCATTTCTTGGATTCAATCACATCTTTGCCTTACTGCCATTTCATTTCCGCCCACCAGATGGATTAACGAAATTAAATATATATTCTGCTTGAGAAGTAATCATGCAAAGTGTTTCGTGTTGCTTGTTGAAATGGATTTTTTATTTTCATAATGAAATAAAGAGTCTTGAAAATGTAGCAACGTCTCGTGTTGATTGTGTAAAAGAAATTGCATTTAGGATTAGACTCCAGTCTGATTTGCGCCCACAAGTAACGTTACCCATGGTGGGTATCAAACATCAACAAACATGGTGTCCTCTCATAGCAAAGACGGAGTCATAAGTGTCAATTACAGAAATAAGCTGACGGTTGGTACAGTACTCCAACTACTGATGTGCCGAGTGCTATGCCGAAAATCGCTTTTATTTTCGGTAAACAACACTTGGACTCACTTTGCTATGGGACACCATGTTTGTTGATGTTTGATACCCACTAAGAGGTCACAGTCGGTTGATCATCTTTCCTAGAAAATTGCATGACAAATTTTTCGCAGCGACCAGAACTCACTAGAAAACAGCTGAAACTACTTACCCAAGTTTCCAGCTCCTTCGTCCTTGGGGACGCGCGCAATGGCCTTGTCAGCTACCTTGTCATTCTGAGCATTGAGGACCGCCTTTAAGACCATGGTCTCCACCCGTGCCTTGTTGGACATCTCTGCCGTGGTCACCAGTTTACGGAACTGAGCCTGAAAGCAGCAAGACAAAGGTTTTTTTTTTTAGTATTTCCTTTAATTAGGTCTGTCTTTATGCTACGATGCTTTCACCTCGATGCTTCCCCCCCCCGCAAAGATTCTCCAAATTCCTCCATCTCAATCTAAAATTCTCAGCCAAAATTTTACAGAACAAGCGAAATGTTTTCTTTTAGTTTTAGATTTTCCTGGACAGTTGATTCTATACTCACGATCTTGGTTTCCATTCTCTCTTGCCGCTTCTTCATCACGGCAAACTGGAACATGTACTTGGCCTTCATAGCAGGGTCAGACACCTGAAGAATAAAAGGCAAGCCTCGCTATCATGTACAAACCTTGGAATTCTCAGGTAGTGATATTTTGTACCCATCATGGTGAAAATGACAAGTATTTCATGCAGTGAATCATCCTACCCACTAAGAAAAATTTGCCCGGAAATGTCGTGTTAGGTGACTGGCTCAAAATGTGAAATGGATCAAAATTTCCCATAATTCCGCTTGAGGGAAATAATAACTCGTCTGACCGTACACTACTGGACTGGGAAATTGATGACAAAAAAGGTTGATGGCCCATATGAAAATCCATCATAAGTGAAGATCTGATTTTTGGAACTGTGAAGGCACATTCTACGGGGGAGAGTGGTAGGGTGAGAACAGCTACCTGGTTAGCCATGGCGTTGACATCTCGTCCCTTGGTGAGCGCCTCGGCCAACATGATCTCCTTGGTGTTCTTCTTGGCCTTGTTTTTGGACTGGGCGTCTTTCTGGGTCCCCCAGACTTGGATGACCAGGTGGTCATTGATGAGATATTGCACCAGCTGTACAAGGCACAAAAACGTCGCAAATGAATGCCGGGGATTCTGGGCAAGTTCGAGGGTGCAATGGCGTCTTGTTACGTTTACGTTTATTACAGTTACTTCACAGAGGACTGAAGAGGCTTACGTTTGATGTTACCACGGGGAAGTTGAAAACTTTCTTGTGCTTGAATTCCGGGCTGGAGGTCCCGTTTACGTGGTTGGTGTCGATCATCTCCGTTTCCAGGAACACGTTGTACTTACAGTGGATGCCCTGCCAACAGTTATCGAATACACAAGACACACTAGTCAATAAAAACAAGATTCCAGTCAAAAAACTGGATGTCAATTAATTTACAGGGGTAAAAGGTGTTGGTCAATATATAAAATGCTGGTCAATATTCGCGATGCCAGTCAATATACAAAAGATCTGACAATTGACTCTCAATTGCCAACCCTTCACGTTTTGGCCTGCAGCAAGAGGCAATTTGAGTTTTGGGTGTGAAGATGTTTTTCCCAAACTTACAAAAGCGCAAGCTTGGTCTTGACGAAAATCAATACCAGAAGAACGATCCAATTTTTTGTAATTTCATATACGGTCGAACCTTGCTAATAAGAGCACTGTTAACGCAACATTCTGCTTACAATAAGGACATTTTTTGGTCCCAATCCTTTTTTCTTCATCGTTTTAACTCCAGATGATACAAGTTTCCTGTTCTCACACAATAACCTGCAAGGTCCGAAGGACCTCTCGTTAACAAGGGTCAACTTTTCACAGGAAGAAGTTCACACACAACTTTGAAATATTGCAGAAAACATAGTTCTGGGGGAAAAAGAGGACTTTAGAGGACCAACATTCCTGTAGGTATCGTCTATCAGGCAGAACCCAAGCGAGCCATGCTTACAGTGAATTTGCTGGGGATTCCCATGGCGCTGTTGATCTTGACAACAAAGTTGAGGTCCCTCCCCACCAGCTCGTTGGGATGGTCGATGAAGAGATCGTCGTCTTCCTTGATCTCTTTGCCGTTCTTGTGACAGGGCACCAGCTCCATGTTCAGGAGACCCAGCTCCTTTCCCCGGTAATCCGTGATGTCCAGCTGCTCTTTAGATTCAATCTGAAATGGAGGGGGGGAGTGGTTAAGGATGGGAGGGAAGGGGGAAAGCGTGGAATCAGGCTTGGTTAAATCAAAAGTGGACTACAAAGAAACCATGATCTCGAATATCTTCAAGATCACCCTCAGGAGGCAGACTCGGCTTGCCGGAACGTTCAGCTTCCGTCTGAGGACAAGACTGTCTACCTGGAATATCGGCAAGTTCCGTGGCCTGGCAGTGAGCACCTCATTTTTTTGTCGAGCCCACTGCACGCCTCGCAAGTCCAATCACAAGGCCTTTGAACGAGTCCATGATGTCACAGGCAACAGAATGAACAAGGACAAATACCTAGCAACTTGACATGACAAGACTGGCCAAGTTGTGATGGACTTGAAGGTTGTGTTGGATTTGACTAAAACACTAGAGGGCACTAAGCTGCTTTCTTAAAGTTCAAATACTGCATGGGAAGTCCCATTTAATACACAGCTTTGTTTAGGCGCTTTTATTTAATTATCCTTCCAGGAGAGGAGAAACCACAAGAAATGATCCTTTCAAGGACAAACACTAAATAAAAACTTAATTCACACTGTAGGTAAATGGACTGACATCAATGGTGGAGAGTTGATGGAGAGCTTACCAGGTAAGCCAGACTCTGCATGTAAACGTTGACTGTTCCTATGAGAACCTCCTGGTCTGCTGGCTCTGTGAAGGGATTCTTCTCCTGAAGGGAGTAAACAGTTCAGAAGATTGAAATGAATTCCTTACAAGCATTCGTGTCTTGCATATTGAGCCAATGTCAATTAGATCCACCTGATTAAAAGCCTAGAAAGCTTCCTTCTCATTCTTTGAATCAACCAACAGCCAGTAGCCTATCCTATCAAGGCTATCAGGTTTTTGAGGTGTGCTCTTAAACTGGTCACAGAGAGCGAACCTAAAAACTCATCGGTGAGATCTTTGGTTTAGCCATCCTCACTTGTACAAAATAATGAAAAGGTTCGAATCTCACTTTGGGAGATCTCTTAGATTGACAACTGATTCTTTGTAAGCACTGCAAGTACAGGTTTGATGCAACACTGAATGCCTCACTGGTGACAGAGAACCTTCTCGCACCATTACCAGGCGATAAGAACAAGGAAGGAATAACATGCAATGCCGTCTTGGACATTTACCCAAGTTTGAGACCCCATTTGAGTTCCTCGTACTCACGTCAGGAAGCGACCAATCCTCGCCCTCGGTGAAGTTCTGGTACATCTCCTGCATGAGGTACTTGCGCCGCACAAACTTGTCCCTGGGCCAGATGTACTCCAGGTCCTTCTCCAGGTTTCTCATCTTCACGCACACCTTTGAGACAACAGGTGTCAAGAGCCAATTCATCAAGAGCTTGGCTTTGCCATGCGTGGGGGGGTGAGACCAGAATGAGCACGTTTACCTTTATGGTGCCCCTCAAAAGGATTTCAGCACACTGGAGACACTTACTACTCTTTTGCATGCGTATGGTGTATGTGAAATGTGCCAGGATTTTCAAACAAAAATATCCTTTAAATTCTGGAAAATAGCGAGTCCATCATGGTATTTTTATGTGGAAAAGTTGATACAGAACTCAAGAAATGGACAATCTACAGTCTGGAGTATTACCCTATTTGGACAGGCTATATGTCACAAACCTTGTACAATCCGACCAATCACAAGGCCTGTTCTAGCAGGCTGCAAAGGATTGTGGGTGTTTCCATGATATGGGGTGCTTTGCTTAAAGGTTGGAGCATATGGAAGAAAAAACACGGAGGGAAAAGCTCCGTTTGCAAAAATTTGATTGGCTGTGCAAAAGACAAGACCATTACAGACATCATCTATAAATTCTAAAACACCTTTGTACCGATGTGATGAGAAATTCATTGTTACCAATTTGAGATATATAACGTTGAAGTTGGACGAATATTACTGTATTTTGGTGATGACTACCGAAACATAGTCAATAGGGGTACAGAAAAGGTCACAGTGCCCTTATGTGGTAGTACTCCTGACTGATTTAAAATGTGCCTTTAGGCAAAACAAATGTAAAGCATAGACTGTACACCGCTACGGGACCCTCCAAACATCTGAGGATTATTTCATGTAATTTCCTTTTCCTAAAATCTCATCCCTGGTATGGTCAATAATAGGAGCGACAATCCATAATCCGTTGCGGAGTTGGGTGTCAGGGGCTTTAACCAAAATTTGAAAATTGAGAGTCTAAATTTATCTCGAATTGAAATGTTATGCTTTTACAAGAATAACAGAGGACAAGGAGAATCGATATGTCATGTTGGACTAGAGCACTGGGTGCCGAGAAGGTGAGGCCTACCTCTGTGCGACCGTGGGCCAGGCCGCGTGCTTTGGGCGACATGACGACTATCTCAAACTTGACCTTCTGGTCCAGCTCCTCGCTGATGGCGTTGGCCTCCTCCACGGCCGGGATCATCTCCACCAGGTCCTCATGCAGCAGCATGTCCTCTGAGGAAGTGGGCAACGCAAAGAGAAAAGGTCCTTGTTAAGAGACTAGAGAACTTGACCAAGGGTTTCGAATGCTTTGGAAATGCCAATGTTGGTCAATTTTGGGGAGGAGCAAGAGGTTGTAAAGGGGGGGGGGCTAAGTGTGGAGAATAAAATGATGGATGAGAAACTAAGTAAATCCAAAACCTTAGAAAGTTTTGATTTATATGAAAACCAATCAAAATAGAATTTTCAATTACCGGATGTCTTGCCAAAGAGCTGCCAGATGAACAACTTTTAGTTGATGGCATTGCTAAACAAACCGTTGTGATTACTGCAGGTCATTTCTAAACAAATTTGCCTGCTCAACCTTTGGACTGTTTTGGGGTCGTGACAGAAAGTGTTTGCTGGACAAACCTTTGGATAAAATTGAGGTCATGATGGGGAGAAATTTGCCAGAGAGACCTTTGGACTGCTGGGTGTCAGGCTTAAAAAATTTGTCAGTCGGATCCTTGGACTAAATAGAAGTCATGTCAAAGAGGAAAGTTACCGGACAGACCTGTGGATTACTTGGGCGTTAAAAAGAAGAATTTTGCCAATCAGATCCCTAGACAAAATGGGGATCATGGCTAGAGAAATGTGCTGGAAAGACCTTTCAACTTATTAGAAAGCTGTGTCAAAGATGGGAATATGCCAGACCAACCTTTGGAGTTATTGGAGGTCATGTCAAATCCGTTCTTCTCAGCGATCTCTTCTTGGGCAGATTCATAGGTGACCACGCCCACATAGTTGGTTGGCTTAGCCTTGTAAAGCTGGGGATGCTGGAAGACATACAGGTGGTTGCTGCCAAACATGATCCTATGACAGAAAACACCATAATTACAACTTACTTGCGAAATGGTCTCTGATTTAGTAAAAGGACAAGAAAATTTCCGGTGCTTTTTGGATCAAAAGTTTCAAATGGGAATAGATGGTAATTGAAATATATTGTCCTATGAGGCCTAATGTAAAGAGTGGATATAGGATGGTCATAGTAACAGGGACCACTCCCCTCCAAAAAAGTACACCTGGATGTCCTCCGTTGAGACTTCACCGACGACATCAACCCAAAACTCCCTTGCTCACCTGTCGTTGTGATCCAGTTCCACCCTGCCCACGAGCGGGTCGCCATTGACCAGGATCTTGGCCTCCGAGCTGCCCTTTTCCAGGAACACCTTGCCGTTGTCGTTCGCGATTACGCCGTGCTCCTTCTGAATGCTGTGGATGGATATAACAAACACACTCAGGCATACTGAGATCCCACCCTCGGAAAACCTTGACAGAAATTTCTCAACTACTATTTCGTGGTGGAAAGACACCCCAGGACTAAAAAAAAAAGGGAAAAAAGACATACATGTAACAGTCACAGCCAACCTGGGAATGGCACCGTTATTTCAGAGTGAATTTAATCACATGCTGCCAGGTTTAATTTGAAGTTGAATGAAGTATACCTGGAGAATTGTCAAGATTTTCTGTTTTCAAAATGCTTTGAAAATTCATAACTTCATTTACTGGACGTTTACACCCACATGAATGACTGTCTGGTGACTACTCTAATCTGACAGACAACATCTGTTGACGCCCGAGTATTTCAGCCAGGCCTGCCGCCTTGCAAAGAGAGCATAGATTGTGCGGTGTTACATAATTTTCTTTTGTTCTCCAAACTGGCCCAGTGCGCTGCACTTCAAATGCACCCCCAGATTAGCTTGCAGCGGTACTGCATCGCTCATCCCTAGAGTGCTTTTGTTCCCCGGTGGTAAACACTGGCATAATCATTCAAAACAAAGACAGATTCCCTCAGCTATTGACAACTGAAAAAATGTTGATTTGGAAATGAACATCAAGAGTTACTGACGAAACTCCTAAAGCTCAGCTCTGAAAAAAAATGTACTGTCCCAAAGCCTGAAATGCTGCAATTATCCAGAGACTGACCTGAGTCCATTCAGCACGATTTCCGGCAGTGTCTCGGCCTTGTTGTTGCCCACCTTGTAGCTACCGGGCCCCAGCAGGAAGACGATCATCCCGCTGAGCTGGGAGTCTTGGTTCAGGTTGTAGAGATGAGGCGTGGTCTTCTTGGCTTCTTTCTTGGCCCTCTCTCCGTCATCCCCACCCTGCAAGGACAAAAAAAAACTCCGAAGGTCACCATTTTACAAGAAATCAAAATAAAAGACATGAAAATGTATCTACTGACATTACCATTCGGAGTGCTACATAAGAGTAACCCCTGCTTATCAGGGTCATAACTTTGCAATTCTCGCACTGTCTTAGCCCCCTGGGAATGGCGCAACCTGATTTTGAGGTAATAAAGTAAGGCTTATTCTACCTTTCTTTGGGTACATCCCCAGCTTTGGGCTCCCCCTTTGAGATCTCCCACCATTATTTCAGCTCAGTATATGTAACGGATTTTAATATGGCAAAAATCAAATAACATGAAATGTACATGGAAAGATTTGTTAATTTGCTGTGAACACCGAAGACCTGGAAATGGTGCCAAGGTCAGAGAGAAAGGCAAGCTTCAAGGAATGGCCACAAAGTTAGAAGTGAAAGAGGCCAAATTTAACAGAGGGTAACTTGAGGTTCACCTCGATGGGGAGGTACCTCGGGGTGAGAACCACCAGTTACCCCTTGTTTCACTCTGCATTCTACCCTCACCTCAGCCTGTTTGAGCTTGTCTTCCCAGCTCTGCTTCATGTAGCCCAGCTCTCGCTCTGTGGCCTCCAGCCGGGCCTGCATCTCCTCCTCCAACTCCTTCCTGATGGCAGCTCGCTCTGCGGAGAATAAAGAGGCCATTTGAATAGTCAGGGTAAAAGACAAAGATCACAGGTTTCAAGGTGTCATTAAGTGACACAATCAGTTTCAATCATTTACTGGTGGAACCCAATCACCCATCCCATGTCTTTGTTGCCTAGGGACCATCCGTCGCCTTACAAGTTTTGCTCCCTGGCCTCTGTGTCTTTCAACCCACCTTCCTCGGTCATGCCTTCTTTTCTGTCCTCGTCATCGGCTACCATGACCAGGCCGCCTTTCTTGATGGCCTCCATCAGTCGGGCGTTCTCCTCCTTCAGCTCTCGGATCAGCTTCTCTGTAGGGTCCTCGTTGACCACGGCAGACGTCTTGATCTGTTTAGCACGGTCAGCTGCAGAAAATCATTTGAAGAATGTGCTCAGGTTAGCCATTTCGACATTATGTATTCGCCCTTGGTACCTTCCCCAAAACCTCCAAATTCTTTCATGGTGCAAGAAACCAATGGCAATTTCTTTCTACTATTCTCATTCAGTGGACATCCGTGTTAAACGGCTTGGGTCTGCCCATCTGATTCCTACAAAATCCTACAAAATCCTACAAAAATCCCAGTGGTGGATTTGGCAGGATCTGGGAGGATAGGGGTCCAAACAGTCACCGCACTGTGTCGGACAGGTTTTGTACTGTTCAATACATTCTGTGTTTCCTTCCTCCAACTTACCATATCGAAGTGTCGACAGTGTCTCTTCGTAGTTGATGTCAGCCGGACTGAGGGCGGCAATCATGATAGTTTTGCTGTTTCCGCCCAAGGCGTTCTTCAGCAGTTTGGTTAGTACAGAGTCACGGAATGGTACTATTTTTGAAAATAATAAAAACAAAGAAAGTAATCAATTTAATATAAATAAATCGTGAAGGCTTCCTTCATATCAGATGTTTGTCACTTCTTTTATCAACAAGTCCCCAGATAGGCCATTAAGTACTTGTGTCCATAGGCAAGACACATTACTGCATTTGATTCACTTCCCTATAAGCGTATCTATGGAAAATGAGAGGGTCTGGGATAATGAAAGATACAACTTTTTTCTATTCTAAAAACACAAATAATGCCATGTAGGAACTGCGGAAAGTTCAAATTGCCAAGCATTTCAAATTTCCCATTGAAATTCTAAAAAAAGAAACAAACAAATTTAAGAGATAAATCATGGGCAACATTCACCTTTAACCTTTTTGCCCTTTGCCCTATCAGCCAATGCCGAGATGACGTTGCCCAGGGAAGACAGTGATTGGTTGATGGCAGCTCCTTCCTTCAGTCGGTCACCGGTAGCCCCTGTCGATTCAGCACGCTCACTAAAATGTTGTTCACAAAAGAAAGCAATGACTGCAAATGCAAATGTGTCTGGCCAAGCCTTGAAACACACCATCAGTCTTGCACCTCGCTCACTTTCTGAAGTCAAAATTGAAAAAAAGTTTCTGCATGGTCAAATATTTGGGTGAAATACAAAAACTTTGCATTGGTCAATTCATCACCCACCTGCCGGCTAAGTCCACCAAGTTCACCACGGCGACCTTTGACATCTCCTGCCCAGCGTCGTTGACGGTCTTCTGGGTGAACGTGATGCCCACTATGGTGTGGGCGCGGCTGCTTGTGGCGTTCATCTGGGTTGCGGCTACAGAGCGGTTGCGCGTGCCTTCATCCATACGGTCCTCAATTTGCTGGTAGCTTTGAACAGGCACATTACGCAGCTGCTCAACTATAGAAGTGATTTTTTTTCAAAACAGAGAAACAAATTTGTACAGGTACGGCCAGAATTACATAGAAAACAGGTAAAAGTAATGCCATTTTGCTCCCATTTTTTTCAGATTGCAGGCATGAACACTGATAATGCTGCTAATTTTGTTTTTCATTCAAACTTCTTTGTCTCTGTTTGGCCTAACATTCTCCCAAGTTTGATGTCATATATCAAAAATAAAAGGAAACCGAACTGGACAAGAATGTTTCAACATTAAAAACTACAGACTGCATTGTTTGTTTCTAGATCTTTCAAAATCAAATCAGCAAGAAAAATTCCCTTGAAAAAAAATTGCTTTTTAATTATTCTGGGAAAGTTTCCCAGAATAATTAAAAAGCAAAACTTAAATTATAATTTCAGTGAAGTTTTTAAAAACAAGACAATATAAGGTACAAAAAAGACATTAAAACCAAAACTAAACACATTCAGTAGCTCAAGAGCAATCCACTCAATACCATTCCAGAATAATTCACCTAAATTATGACCTTACCATAAAATCCCTTTTTGGGGTGTTCCCTGACCCGGAGACCACCCTTCTTGTGGGAGGCAGGGTTCAGCAGGTCCCGCACCTGCTCGTTGTAGATCTCCAGCATGCTGAACATCACCTCAAACTCTGTCTTGGTCCCCGACTCTCTCCTGTTGGCCACCTCCACAAAGAGTTGGTCACAGAAGATGGGAATAACCCCTAAATAGAATTTATAAAAAAGAGAAAGAAAAGTTTATCAGCAAGTGATCTGTAATCAAACATCCAAAGAACATGAAGACAGAATGAGTATATGTTTTTTTTCAGGTATAGGAAGGTGTGACAGAAGTTGTCAGGGATATGAAATTATTCATGCATTCAGAAAAACACGACCCGTTTCTCACCACAAGGACTGTCTATCTAGACACTGAAACAAAGGCTGTCTTCAAAAACAATCCACTTTTTAAATGTTTAATACATATGCGCCAGATTTCAACATGGCAAAAACATGGAATTCCCTAAGCCTTAAGAGAAGAGATATCTTTATATCAAGGGGAAGGGTTGTGTTCACGCAATTTTTCGTTGAAAATCTAGATATCATACAGGGACGGCAGGTTTTTTGGAAGCATATTATTAAGCGTAATACTCTTATTTTGTCCGGCAACATTTCATAGGGCGGGGATATTGAAGTTTTCAGGATACCTTTGTTTGGCCCGTAGCCAAAGATAGAGAAGGACTTTCCCGATCCAGTCTGCCCATAGGCAAAGAGGCAGGAGTTGTATCCATCCCATGCGTTCTGCAGTACACCCACGCCTAGATCGTCAAACACTTTTTTCTACCAAATAAGAAATAAAGAGACAGCTACTGACCTCGGAAATCCCAGACTGGAAGACACTGTGAGGGCAGTGTTTCAGCCCTAAAGCCAGCTGTTTGTGTGATCCAAGAGACAAAAGTGTGGCCAACATATCTCGACTCCACGTGTCTCACAACAGTAATGCAGCATTTTATTTTCATAACCATAGTTCACACTATTGCAGCAGACTTTCATTACCAGTTATAAAAAAGCTTTATAACATTTCTTTTCAATTATTTGGTTTTTTGGTTCTCCTTTTAGTTTTTGAGTGTGATGAGCAATCTTTAAGGGGGAAGGTTTGTCGAACTTGACAACAGTGTAATACCTGGCTGTCGTATTTTGGCGAGACAGGCACAAGGACTTCGTCTCGTTCCTCAAAGCCATCGTGCGACCAGTAGCTGTAATCAAAGTTGAACTTCTTGGGTTCTTCATTCGGGGCCTCCGGGTTCAGTATGGTTGTGGTACCGGCGTTCATACCGATGATCAGTTGGGCACCGCGGGCCTTCTCACGAGAGTTGTGTGGCCGGTTAAGGATTCAAAATCTTTGCCAGAAAGCCAGCAGTAACCAGCCTATCCCTTGACATTTTAATTTGTTCATAAAGTACTGAGTGGAGCCTGTAAGAGACATTGGTAACCTGTCTACTTTGGGGGGGGGGCTGGTGATTATTTTCACTGTAGTAAAGTGATGCGTTGCTAAACAGAGGCACTGCAGGTATCTTGATGGTGGAAAGGCTAGGCATTGGAAGAGGGAGACTTACGCACTCGGCTCTTCTGCGTCCCCACAGTGGAAGTAGCAGACAATAGACAGTAGACGCCTGATACTAATTACAGCTACACAAAACCACCAACACAGCAGTAAAAAATTGGTACACATTATGCCCAAACATCCTGTTGTAAATCTTTGGTTATTGAGCTTAGGCATATTCTGTTTTTGTGTTATCCTAGCTAGAGGAAAAAACATTCTCAGATCCTCTGAAAATAAGAATAGTAGGCCAAATGGCTGTCACTGTTTTTGGAAAGAGTTCCATACACAAACAATCGATTTTCCATCAAAATTTTACAACACTGATCAGCTGTCAGAAAGTAATAACATGTCATAAAAAGTGAACTTTTGCAAAGAAAATTCTCAAGCATTTACTTTGAAACAAAATGAAAACATTTTTTTTTCCAAGCAAGTTCAAGGTTTATGCACAGGGGTATCAAGTGTTGTCCGTATCAAACCTTTCCCCTTTTTTCTTGGTCCACTTGGGATGTCTGACAAACATCACTGACACGACGGAGGAAAGAACTCCACTTCATTATCAGACCATAAACACCACAAAGTTAACCACACTTCCTAAACCATTATGTAAATTTATTCCTCCCAGCTACTGAACCCCATTGCTTGATGGTATCCCCTTAAAAGTAAAACTAGAGCCTAGCCCCTCAACTTTAATGTACCCGGGCCACAGTCACGTACAGCTGTGTGGACGTCGACCTAGCAATACATGGGGTAGGAAAAGAATTTCCCATCAAAAGGATATGAAAGGCCGCACGCGCACGGCGACTTTCACGCTTTCCTCGGGCATGCTGCTTCCCAAAAATCTCCTCCAGCGAAAGTCCTTCCTAGGCCTCGA
This sequence comes from Acanthaster planci, assembly GCF_001949145.1. Next base: position 2,034,940 of record NW_019091356.1, on the reverse strand, counting down.
AAGCAGCTACTCCGTCGGTAAAATCCTGGCAAAATCGGCCCAAATAATACAGCACCAACGCAGTTACAATAGAGAAGCCATCTTGGATTATCCCGATCAATAATCACATGGGGCGAAAGTGTTGATAGTTGACAGCCGGTTTCCAAGCAATGAACGCCATCCATTAGCTGCGTAATTGTTAAGGCATGACCTTTATTTGCTCGGCCTTTTATACCTGGATTTGGAAAATATGCGTCAGACGGTAAACCGTTCGGCTTCGAGATAAGACCATGAATATCGTCACAGCAAATAAAAACAAACTGGTTTAATAATTTTAAATAGAAACGGCATACTTTAAAAAAAAAAACGTGACAGCATGATTAACCCATACAGTGGTTCTCATCAAATGCAGGCTTATAATTTTTAAGAATTTAAGTTTTTTATACAGATTTCATTTTCACCGAAATGACATTAGTAAAGTAGGCCCAATCATCGGGGTATTTGGGGAAAAAGTCGGTCACTACGTATGAAGGGGAGAAGTTGTTTACAATTAAAGTTTTCAAACCTCTCCACTGAAAAAGGGACGGGGGAAATCCATAAAGTTTTCCAAATTTAAATTTCAAACTCATATCAAGTTTATTCGACCTACAAAATACGCGAAAATCTACTATTAAGGATTTAAAGTGATATATATCAGCTAAATGGCTCGGTGTTCATTGAAGGCATGTTCTTTCCCCTTCAAGGAGGACAAGACTTTTAGTCTGATGTTTGTGTACCAATACACGATTTGTTCTATAACAACACAACTGTTGTGTCAGTGAATATTTAATACCAAAATGATATGTTCCCAACAAAGCAATCACAGAAACCAGTAGCTAGTGGGTTTACAAATGGGTCAACAGGTTACTTGAGATAAGAGGCCGGACTCTGTGCAATCACAAACTGGTTCCCTGCAGGGGTGCAGAGTGCTGGTCTTTTGTGTGAAATAAGATCACTGACATCCAAGTAAATAATAATTTACTCATTTATAAATCGCAAATTTCATATAGATATGTTTAAATGCACTGTACAATGAAGACATTTAGAAGTGGTTGAGCCGATGGCATACAAGGGTGCCTCGGCAGCCGTCAGACGACCTACATCCACTCACATCTGTGGAGAGGAGACAATAAGAAGAGCTGGGAGATGGTTTACAGGTGGGAGAAATCCCCCCCAAAAATCTGGGTGAAACCCACGGAGTCAGGTAGGGTCTGAAAACACAATCCACATGCGGACTGAGCCAAGGAACGAACCCGGGCCGCAGAAACGCAAGGCGAGGAAAGAACTAACTACCTTGGCAACCTGACTGGCTATAAACATTACCCCTGCAACACGCAATGAAGAAAAACCCGAGAAATAACTGTTGAACGGGACAAACGCCGAGGATTTTTGTCAGTCAGTGGTGTTGACCCTTGAAACTTTTTCCTATGCTTATCTCACCACAAATCCAAGAGCAATAACAGCACGGAAACAGTTGTGTCACTTTTACATTTTATTGTTGCAAAATACAAACGCACAGTCAAAATTAATGTACAAACAATAACCACACCTGTACGATTTAGTAGAGAAATTTGGACAGGGACAGTGCCAATCTTCACAAAATCATCTCATTCCAGTGTTCACAAAAACGGAATCTCTTCTACTTTCATTTTTCTTCCCTTCTCTTTCTCTGAACCTCCTGGGCTTGAAAACGTCATGCCGTTTCAAGGGACTTCTGGCGAGGAGTGAACAAGCTCCTAAATGACCTAGCTCCGCCCCTATATTCATTCCTCCACTGCACCACTTTTATTAACAGGTGCATGTTTACCAAAAGGTAACATACTCAAGACATCACCAAGTCCGACTAGAACCCCCTTTTTTCTGCAATCTCATCCTCCTAGTCGGTCCAATTTTGTGGATGTATTTTTTTCCGGTTTCTACAAGCTTTGTGTTCATATTTTATTTTGAAATATTTCACATTTTTATCTAGTGCTGAAAAGTTAGCGGACAGTCTGTGACTTTTCCATTTTGGAAAACGGCCTTAATCAAGAAGTTTTTATTTACATCATTTTGTTAACACTTTCCTTTCCAAATACTGTCTCACTCTTTACCTCTTCACTGTACTGATAGTCACATATAACACCACTAGGTACACAACCTGTTCTTTGCTTCAAGTTGATTATATCCCTATTACAGAAACAAAACAGCAGAAATTGCCTGACACAAGGTGAAACAGTTCCGCATCTGATGTTTGTGCCAAACAGCTGATTTCCAACAGCTGCTTCAGGTGCCAATCCTAAATCAAATTTAGGCTTGTCAGGGCCAGGTAAGAGCAGGAACTGCAAGACTAAAAACATGAGGAATTATGACTTTTGGATGAATGATTGTCACACCAAAGCTTGCTCTGGTCTCTCAAGGAATGAGCAAAATGACCAGACAAAGGCAAGACAACCGGGGCTCAAAGCTGCTTGCTGACGTCCAATGCTCGCAAAAAAGTAAAATACGGCTGAACAGTACGGTAAGACCAAAGGTTGCTACGACTTGACCCCTTGACCTTGTGTCATGGACATCTGCGCTTGAATCTTCATGTTCATGACCTCGGTTACAACTGCAACAAGAAACGACACCAAAAAAGACACAAACTCCAGTGAGACGTAAATATGATGAATTTTAAATCACATAGTTCGGTAACGCAAGACACTGTTCAAAGCATTTTGTAACAGAAATGTCGCATTCAATGCTATTAAAAGCACCACGCTTTTGGGATGAAATTCTAGTATTTTTGAGGTGAGGGAAGTTTTGTTGGGGACACAGACTTATGCAAGGAGCACATCACTCAAATGGTATCATCTTGAAAGGGCATGCGTCATGTATTCTGAAACTTGAGGCACTGGTGTATTTTTCAATTCCAAACAACTCCTGGTCAAGTAGGCATTCAGTGGTGCATTTAATGGGCAAAACTCCACATTATCTTTGTTTGGCATGGTACTGTTGAAGACAGGTTGCTGAATTAGCCTGTCAGAGGGATGATCTTTACCTTGTCTCATCTTTGATTTCTCTATCAATACTGGCTGTACCCGCTCCATTTGCTTGGTGACAAAGTCCACCTTCCTCTTGAAGTACTCCTGGGCTTGGGGTAACGTCTGCCACAAAGCAGCGATGTTATTGATAAAAAAAACACAGCAGTTGTGCAATATTTAATTGTGACACTCTGACTCTATGAACCCCAACCGGACCAAGAGAGGGCGCAATTCTTCTAGCAACGGTGGCTCCTTTGGTGGGAGCTGCACTTTGCTGGTTCATGAAAGAATATGAAATGCACGCGTAACAGTCACGTCATTACCAACCAAAAAATAAAACCAATCCCCACCAACATGGCATTCTTAAACAGACGAGGGGGTGCTTCTGCTCAAGGCACGTAACCGTCTCTAGGACAGGAATAAATAAGACCATGACTTCAACTGCAATTCACAAAAGCAACAATTACAAAAGAAAAGGCGCTATGTACAATCAACGTAACTATTTTCACATTTTAGACAACTCTGAGATGTTGATTTTTAACGACAATGTAAGTAACATAGAAAGAGCCACATTAGTGAAGCCTTTCGGTAGATTTTTTTTGGGGGAAGTTCACAGTATGCCAAACGAGATATCAGTTTTGCGAGGAACCATGCAATCCACAGTACAATGAGCAGGAGAAAGTAGAAATAACAGTGCAGTCGTGCCAAGGTGTCTACTTACTAGTTCAGACTTACCTTCTCTACATAGTAGCCGGTGCCTATATCAATTAGAACATTATTGACGTCTTTCAGCTTGCCAGGAATATAAAGCTGGGATTTACAGTCAAGGTTCAATATTTAACACAATGTCATTCATGACTCCCGTCCTTTCATGAAGAAAATGGAAAAGTTGGTAGTGCACCTGCATTTGATCATATTTTAGTCCAGTCCACTGGTCCAAAGGAATGCTTTTGTTGCAGTGCATTTGAATAGCCCGTGACTTGAATTTAGACTGAGGGTCTTAAGATGTGATGATCTTTTAGGAAGTATTAGGGCTGAGTCAATTTGAATAATTCACCATTCGAATATTTGACCTTCAATTTGATTGAATATCTGAATATACAGATACCCCGACCCGCAAACTGATGAGCAAAACCATATACAAAATCAGTTGCAATAGCACACACAATTGTACATTATAATCACTATAATGGCTTCTCACATCTAGGAGTATCTTCAGCCACAATTTAGCAAGATTTAAGAGATGAACAAGACTTCTTGCCCTGATGAAAATTTCTATTCCTTTTAAATTGTTTAATGAATGGTTTACTTTTTATATCGTTGTAAGATTTCTGACACTTTTCATTTGAATCTGCTTGAAACAAGCCTCCATAGTGCAATTTTTCTCATTTAAAACAAAAGAAAATTTTCCCTTCCTTTTCATGCATTTGCATACGGCTATTCAATTTTGAAAAATAACATTCAAATATTCGACAATCAATGGAATATTTGGCTATTCGGCACTGCCTTAGGAAGTATCGACTACAGCAGTGGTTAATGACAACGAGTGCATTTGGTAGTCCCACAATTGAGTCTTGTTTCTCTTTGTCCAAGGATACAGATGCTGTAAGCGGTACCAGAATTTCTTTTCCTGAAATGCAGCCATAGAGAAAAAAAAATGAGAGAAATGCATATAAGTGACAAGGCAAATAACTACACGTACCTAGGTAAAATGCATGCCCAAAATGTAAGTGTGGTTGGTATTTTCTTTTTACTCATTTTTTAAACCTGCCAAATAATGGTTACCCATGTGCCGAGTCAGAAAGAACCAATGAATAAAAATGTGTTGGAAATCAGATTGTTCAACGGATCAAGTGTGTGCGCAATGTACGTACGCCGTCAATGGAAATTTTGATCCCTTTCAAGATGCAAGGCAAAAAAGACGCTACATTTTTATTCATACCAAAGCAAATCAACCACTATGTGTTTTTTATCCATGCAACAAGCACTGGGAGAACTGCATTATGCTGGGTTAAACCAAATGAGGGTCACTATAACCAGACTACTGCACACATACCCTCTGATTTGGGATCAAACTTGCTCAGACTTTCAGTGGACTCCACAAAGCGTCCTTGCGCCATCTTCAGCTGCTGGAGGGATCCCTGCAACATCTCTACCTCCTGGTAAAATGATAAATGGAGGAGTCCCCTTGTGTCAGTCACTATCGTGAACGTTACTACGTAAGTCATCCTGTCACCAGTCTGAAGTGATTCAATGGTGACAATTTCACGCAAGGAGTTCCGCATCTGGTTTATCAGTGTTATTGTTCCATAAACACAAATAAATTTTAAAAGGAGTCAGAAATGGTACTTTTGCTCTTCCCCCAAGGGAATGAAAGCCTCTCCTTGCTAAGACGCCCCAAAATAAAAGATTCCCCTTTTTGAAACCCCTTGTCTAAAACATTGGCAATGTTGGTCTGGTGACACTGGTGCTTGTGAAACTTGACAATCATTGAGGCAGGACATAAAAACTCTTTCCAAGGGGAAAAAAAGGCTCCCAATTATAGACGTGTGACAATCGACTTAGACCATGTGGAAAGTGTTCCATAGGCCAACATCATGCATTACATGGACAAAAAAGAAAGCCTAAGGCTTAGATTTACTATCATTTAGAACATGTAGAAGTCAAATTATAGTACTGGCCTGGGCCTACTACTCACAAATTCTTAAATGGTGTCAAATGATGTCTGTGTATCGAACCCTCCCGGCTACACTTACATGCAATGTGAAAATCACTAAATTATAGGCCGCGCCTACATGGCCCATGCAACATCACGATCAATCATGTCAATTCCTGTCCGGAAACTAGGCAACATTTCCGAGAACCAAAAATTAAAGCGTGACGTTGAAATATTAACCTACTTTTTAAAATATGCTGAAATATTTATTAATGCTTATTCGAATAACGTTACCTGTTCGATCTCCTCCTTCAGCATATTCAGCTGAGGAAGCGCCAATTGCATCAGGTCGATTGCTTGTGGCCCCCCGCTTCCACCCGCCATGTTGCCAAAAGAAGTAATGAAGTATAGCGCCTGCCTCCTCGTGAATAAAACATCAACAGCGCCGCCACCATCTGAAAGGGGCGGGGTTGGCTCAGTTTGTGGGGTGCGCGCAGTTTAGCGGATTGTATGCGCGTGCTGTGGGAATTCATAATTTTAAAGAGGTTGCTCATGTTCGAAAGATGCTTAAGCGTTTAGTATTAGTATATCAATTAAAGTCATGGCAAAATGTTACCACAACAGGATAGGCCTACAGTCCATTCAAATCGTGCCTTAATCAATAACGTAACCCAGTTTCTAAACTGAACCTTCGTGTATAGAGGTCCCCAACATTTCTTACAGGTTGGGACGTCGAATTTTAACATTCCCAATTTTGACATCTCGTGAGAAGCCAAGTTCTTCCAGAGAAGCAGATTTACGACTCCTAAGGAGTACGCTTTACAAATATTATCAATTGTTTCATGAATTACACCTCCTACAAAACATGACATTGTGATTGATGTAATCAGGGGTTAGACGACATCACAACGAGGGCTCAGTGATTTAAAGGTGCCCCTACTACCCCCATCCGTCAGCTGCGGTCCTGAACTGGCTCAGAATGCAGTGACAGAGTGCCAAAGTTGCCGTCCAAACCACGTGGTGATGGGCAGCGGGTCACGGCTTTGCCAGCGTTAGACCATGGAGACTAGATGCATGATGCACCAATTGGACACAATTTTGCCTGGCGAAATGTCACGAAACTTCCAACTTTAATGAACTCAACTTAAAGCTGAAGCAGTTGAGTTCGGATTGAATCAACAGAAGTTCGGCAGTCCTTTATAAAACACTGTGCGTTTTTATTTTTTTGTTCGAGGGGCTAGTTTTGGAGGACAACCTGTTCGGATTTTTTTCTTCATTGTACAAAAATTTGTAGCCTATTATGACGCGGCCTTTCGTAGCGAAGAGCCTTCATTTGGCGCTTGTTATACTTTTTTTCGGAGGAAGGGAATGAAAGACAAACTTCTTCTTTTTTCCTTTCATTACTTGAAAAAAAAATGGTCTCCTCTTTTTTGGGGTTGGGGCGGGGAGGGAATGGCCCCAGGTGGCCCCGGACCCGCTCTTTTCCGGCTTCAGGGGCACTGCCACAGTGTCAACAAAAGTGCGTTTGACGAACAGATCGGAATTTGTAGTCAGTCATTGTAACCAGACTGCAGGCTGGACTGGTGGCAAGTCTACCAGGATTTATTCTCTCATAACTCAGCTTGCGGGAAGACAACCAAAATTCCCCAATGTTAATGTTTACATACGCCTACATCAAACACATGAAGGAAAACATAAGCCCGATTTCCAGAGAACCAGAGAATTAGACCAAGGTCATTAAAAATAAATGCCGGCGGGGGACGCCCGCTCGTGACAAACGGTTGTGGTCTATATTCGTCGCTTTGACGTTTCTCCGTAACATATTTTCGTAAACAATCGGTCACTGGCTGTCGATGATAAACAATCGAAGACTTTGAAATGACCGCGGGCCTACGTGCAGTTTTGCACGTACCTCGTTTATAATTAACACTGCGGTTCTTCCCTTGAACCAGGAAGAGCCCGCTTGTGACGTAGTAACATTTGCCGGATCAGAATGCTGGCCGCTGAAAAAACCACCGCCACGCGCTTTCGCTCTCCAAACGGATAGGAACAGTATCACCGGCTAACGGACTCGTTGAATTTGCGTCGAAGCGTTTGTAGCAACTCCGTACTTGTTCGCGCTACTTGGAAGAAACGGCCAGAGGAAGCTAGCGTGATCACTTCTGGCGGCCTTTTTTTCTGGAAAATATTTTAGTCAAAGCAAAACGTAAGTAAACCTGTTTACTTTCACAAGGCTTAAAATTACTTTTTCACCTTTTTTTGTATAGAATTTGAATGTTAAACGGATGCATCAGAGAAATAATAGTATTAAATGATTTCGAGCGATCAATAAAATAAGTCATAAGGTTGGCCTTTTCTTTTGCACTTGAATTTCTTGATTGATATTCGTTGAAAATATATCTTTGAAAGGACATGTAACGGAACCTTTGGCTTCTGGTTTCACAAACCCGACATCTATTACCACTTTAAGTATTAGTTTTTAATTGTCAGCGAATTCTGTCAATTAAATGAAAAGGAAAAGTTACAAAGATTTTTAATGGCTGTATAGACTGGTGCATTGATTAGAAATAGGCAAAATGTAGGCAGGGTAACATGAGCAGAATCGCACCTGTCGTGTTTAGTCACATGAATGTTAGAGCATGAAAATTCACGCGCGGGTGGAGCAACGCTGACTTACGATCGTTGAGCTGGCGTTGAACGGCTCGCCCCAACGGGGAAATTTGTCTTTGTTCGCTGCTATATTGCTGCAACGGAGTCTCGGCATAACATTGCAAACAAATGCAAACCACGGGTACCACTGATGATTTCGAGGAACCATCAGGGTCTGAATTGAACAATCTGGGATGGAAATTAAATTATATCATTTTTAAAAATTTATGCGAATAATGATATTAGCAGTATGCGGAATTTGACGCGCGTTCACGGGGCATTATAACAGACAGCATCCTTCAAACTTCAGTCAGTGAGATTGTATCGCCATAACTATTGGCAAAATCAAAGATTTTAAAGACAATCTAAAACAGTTCGAAAACCCCAATTATAACACTTCTCCTAAATTACTCCTATAAAGTCTCCTAAAATTGATGTTTGGGTGGGATATCATGCATACGTGGAATGCGATGTTAGTGTCTTTCACACTGAGTTGCGTAAAATGCAAGCTAGATTTTTTATCACACAGGATACAAGAATTGATATTTTATTGCGATCGACTTTAACACTTCCTCGGCAATAATACGTGGAATTTTTCAGAAACCACGAAATGTTTTACTCGAGTGCATGTCTCTTTAAGTTTGCTGGAAATTTCCTCGACGGCGTGGCGTTATGTTGTGCGACATAATACAAAATAGGCACTTGTTTCTTTGTCAACTTGCTGTAATGTAAATGCTGCTTTCAGGTGAAATGTACGCTCCGAGCCAGGATATTAATGTTTTCTCAATTCCCAAAGGTCAAAATGACGGAAATAGCACGGCCGCTGCAACGGGTTGGTTTACATTTGTCGTTTTTACAGGTGAAAATTCATGCCACTTTATAGGCCCTATGTTCAGTGAAACGACCTTAATAAACCAGCCTTTTCCATTACGAAGCGAATTGGCCCTTGAAAATACCTGACATGGTCTGACTGCGAAAAACTGTGAAGCATGGTTGGCCAAATGAGACAGAATCAGATGTCTCCTAGAAAAGAAATGACACAATATCCTCATTCCACCCCGAGACCTGTCTTTTCATGACATTTTCCTCTAACCCGAAAGAAAACTGCAGAAGCTGTGACTTTTCAATCAATGGGTTTGGCAAGACCACGGGCCATATTTAACACCACGCTTATGTGACAGCCACTAATAAAATCAAAAATGGTTTCACGGAACCACCTGACTGCTCAGTGTGAACGATTTTCGAACCTGTAATAGTAATTGCATTCATGTTAATTTTTGTCGAAGGCCACTGATATCTCCAATCCTCCACTCGGTCGAAAAGGAAACTGCCAATGTCTGCGCATGACTGATTTTAATTCTGTAGACCCTCGATTCCACGAGGATAATGCAGGTAGAGGTACTGAAAAATAAAGAGAGAGAGAAAAAAAGAAGTTTGGGGAACATTAATTAATTAATTTTAGGACAAATTTGGAGGTATTGATAGTGGTTGTTTGTTTCGTTTAGTTTTGATTTTAAGTGCTGGTGGATCTCAATTTTGTCCCTTGAATATTTGCTCTGCTTCCATATCTCTTCGGGATCGTATAGGCTACACAAGTGGCTTTTCAATTTCGTTCTAACCGCGCCCTTCAGTTTACACATGACTTTCTGCATTTACGCAGGTCTGAAATAGACTTGAACACTGATGTTGGATGCTGGGAGAGCCATTACTGTGTGCTTAGTTAGGCTGCGCTCAATATTATAATCAATTCCAATCCCTTCTCACCCGGATACTCTTGACATTCCTTGGATTTTAATCAGATCGTTATCACTGCTCCCATTCTTTCCTCCATGTTTTGAGTAAAAACCGTTCAATCCGAAGGACAGAATGGACAAAATACCACCAAGATGTCTCCATGGCCTCTCGCTTAGAATTCTGCGGAGTCCAGATACGATTTTTGATAATGTGAATGACTGATGTATTAGCTCCCGTACGTAATGCATTCCCATGTGCATCCCCATATTGCTTAGCCTCTTTTCGTGTCGCACAACCCAACCGTGGATCTCACATTGACCGCTGCCGCACATTTCAAAAATAATAGACATTCCTGAGTTTCACTTTTGTAATTGGGAGGTCATTCCTGCCACGGGGCGTTTTCTGTCAAGCTGTTATTATTACCGTAATTGATCGTGGGCGATCACACAGGGTCATGTTCCCGTTTGATCCGATGGCATATTTGTACAGCATTAAATTTCCCGTTTAGTTCGATAGTATGCATTTGAGACACACGAGTGTTTTCCTTCAATACCATGATTGCGCTTAGCACGCCGTTGATCCGCCCGGCTTATCCGCCGCACTGTCCTCGTCCACATGCGCACGAGTACGTCACAGTCGTAGCACCCGGGTAGTATACGATCGAGCGCTCACGCTCAACATCGGAAGCACCAATTTACAACCGAGTCGGTCTTCGATGCAAGACAGTTCGTACTGTGGCCGAGAGGGATACCTGCTGAAACATGAATATATCCCGGAGAAATAAAATGGCTTGCCTGCATGTCACGGGGTTATGTGTGGGTGGGGGGTCCTAGCTCATGTACAGATGTATTATTTATTTGCCGCACTGATTGTAGCAGATACATTTTTACCGAACACTGACTCGTTTGAGTGCAAATTGGCAAGGCCTCTTTGCGGCGCAGACACGCACACAAGATCAGAAGTGAGCTTAAATAAATACGAGATTTTCCATTTTAATTTTAACATCAAACAGAAAACAGGAACCATGCGTCATTAATTTTTTAACGCAGAGATGCAAACAGCCTCCAGAAATGCATGCCGGGGAGAAATGATTTGGTCTGCATGTAACGGCAGTGACTGGTTGTCTACTGAAGAAAGGAAAACAAAACGCGAAATAATCTATATTTACATCAAAAACATTACCTTGTCATCTTAGGACTGTTCAATAACCCCGGAATTGCTCTTGCCTAAGTAAGGAGTACGACAATGCGATTACGTTCCGAGTGAGCCGCCAGTTTCGGTGAGCCGACTCATCTCGTTAACCACCAGAAACCGGAAACAGCCGTGGGGCTATATTCTCCGTTTTGTTTCGAGCGCCCAAATACGCAAATTGATTTCTCTTGAGTTCGGTTGAAGAGAAATCAAGTTCTTTGGATAAGAATCACTTTCCAGTGACAGATCTCCCTATCCACGCGTCGCTCTGCTCGTTGACAATTATAAGAATCGGGAAAATTGAATAGTTGGGACCTCCTTGAACAAGAAAATCATTCGTCTGCCTGGTCAATAGCAAAGAACGCGTCAGTCGTCATGACAGCCGTATCCCCACGCATTGGCAAACATTTTTAATCGGTTAGTAACCAATGATTGTGTTTCAGCTTCTAACCGACAGTCTCTGGCATTTCAGTCGTCCACTTTGGTAGGAAAATACGTCGATTATCAGCTCCGTGTAAAAACACTTAATTTGTTGAGTCACTTTTCCCCAGTTCTGTACGGCACGTACGCACCTAGAACCCTGACCACGAACTTGGCATGACGCCGGTTTAGCCTTCGCGTGTGCGCTTGAAAAATTGGGGCAGTGCACTTGCCTGCATAACGTACAGTGCGTATTTTGTGTGCACCATGCCGACAAAGGACCCATACAAAGTGCCACTTCCCTAAATTAAACCTAAAAATTAAACATACCCAGGACTGGTTTTTATGAAGGAAATGTTTCCTGCGTACTGGGGAGGGGTATCCTTCCAGAAAAACAATATTCAAAAAGTCTATCAAATCTGACCATCGCGGACATGCACCTTTCCTTTCATCAGGCCGTTTTAACAATGTGCACAAATTGCGGCTGGGAGAGAGTATTGTGAGAGAAGCACTCGCGACAATTGACATCTGGGAGCTCCTTTGATTTTGAATTTTAGCTCAGACGGTGAACGAGTCTTCAATAGTGGGACACCCCATCGTGCCACTTTCACAGCATCGTTCATCAATCATTTAAGTGCAGTTCCAATGGGGTAGGCCTAATGGACTCCGCCGATGCACGATTAAAATTATGTCTCAAACATGGCAGAAAGAAAACAGCGGATAAAAATCATTACCATATACAGACAAGAGTAAAAACTTACAGTGTTGAACGACATTGAAAATTAACACTGACCTATTTTTACAGCACAAAGAAACGCCTTGTGTGGGGTTGTTGTTTTTTTTTTAACTGGAATAGGCCTCATAATTATTGTGGTATGTCTGCATTATGTTATTCCATTATAAATAGACCCCCCTGCATTAACGCCACCGTTTACTCTGGGAAGTTTTCAAAGACAAATCTGGCCTTCGGCCTGGAGCCAGACTGCATGCATCGCCCACGCGTTTTTGGCAAATGAAAAAACGAAAGATTCCGTGAATGTGTTACTTTTATCAATTGTGAAAGAGAGAAAACGATGCGTGACATTACTGACACCGTCATTAAAAGTTGCTGGTTGCGTTTTCATTCTTTGGTCACGTAGGCCACGCAACCAAAGCACAAAGCAAAAAAGAAATATATACTATGATTAACAGTTTATCGAATTTAGCTACAAAAGGTTCGGGTTATCAGCAGTGATATGATTGTGGGCAGGTGTGAGACCAACGGGCAGAATCGCCAGCGTGGCCAGCCGTGCTTCTGTTTTTTTTTAACAGGTAGGGCCAAAGAATTCGATAAACACACAGCTGCAGTGAAGGTAACAGATGACCCTTACTGCAATTATATCGGGACTGGAGATCAATATTCCAATCTTAAAACCCGACATGCACCCAATTGGGTCTCGATGATTCTCGCCGCTTAACTTGATTTTCACCGCAAGTATTCTTGTCTTAAGAATACGGCAGCGGATTTAATTTCCCACCGCATGCAGGGCCATGTAATGCCACGTAAGGCTATATTTTGCCCCGAGGCAAAGCAGGTTTTAAGGTAACACCTCTGATCATCAACCAAGCGCGTTAATGACATTGATACACTTTTTTCTGATCCTCCACGGTCAAGAGCAGAAATACACATGACTACGTCTGGGAATTAAACTTGCCGACTAGTCGTCGATGCGATGTCCCATTCTAATTTCTTGACCCTTGCTATCTATTTTGTGGGGTTGCTAATTGAATTAGCAGAGGAGAAATTGACCTTGACTTCAAAGTGCGTCTGACATTTTCATAAACTCATTTATTTTTTTCCCTCTCAGATAACTATGGGACACGGAATTGGAGGCAAAGGGATTCTGGCAAGACTCGGGAGAGCCAATTATGAGGTAATATACCCCACGATTTCATGTAGGCCTACACACCTTTCGGTTTGTAAACTAAAAGTACTCTATACATGTACATTCTGTAATTTGATTCACAAATGTTTTACATGCTCAGAGTCGTCAATATAATTGTAGTGAAATAGTTTCGGGGAAAAGGCTGAAATGGAAAGTGTCACGAATTGAGCCAATGTAGTTACAAACAAAGAGACTAAACCGAAACAATCTAAACCAAACAGAGTGAAATTGTATTTGCATCTTTTTTTAAACAAAAATTCACCACGCATGATCAAGCTATTCAAAACAATGGCCAAGGCAGCGTCACCCAGTACGAGCTTTTATAACATTCTGAAAATAAAGCTTGGATCAACCCATTCCAAGGAGGCAACAATAGTGCTAAGCTTATCAGAAAGGGAGATATTAAAAGATTGTCTGTTCGATGTTGAATTCCTGCGTGATTACGTGTTACAACATGCATTACCTTTCGACTAGGAATATCAATAAGCATTTTGCTCATAAAATATGCGCAGCGCTCTTTCCAAACTGAGAACATTGTCAGAGTGAGTCATTCAGCAAATCCCACCCATGGGTTCATGTTGTTTGGCTCTGCACACTGTAACGATCACGCAGCCGGCCAATGGGAGAATCAGTAAACTCGTTTAGGTTATAGAAAACGCTTCATCACCTCGCAAGAGGGCCTTGAAAGTATCGCCAGCATCGCCGCTTGTAGTGAATGGCGTTCCAATGTCGACTACGACTTATGTCATTCAAGTTGTTGCATCCAAGGCTGATGTATTTTCAGCACATACAAATTTCTTCTCATTTCCACTACTTTGTCCGATTTCGGTTTGCTAGACCGCCCACACGAAGTCAAAATTATTGTTGGTTGGTGTTTGTTTGCACAACACGCAAAACTGACATGATTCCTCGCATTGCCGTTTATACTTCCATTTTTACATGTTGACTTTGAAAAAAATGTTTACATCTAGGCCTATTCAGAAACCAAGACGTCCCCAAATATTCACAGATGTGAGCTGTGTTTGTTCATAGTTTTAGACGAGCCCTCAGGGGGTAATCAAGGAATCTGATGGTGAAATATCATAAATTGGTTCTTCCCTCTCTGATTGTGTTATCTCTTCTTTCCCGCCGCTATAGCTGACACCGCTAGTCGTCATCACTGGGACTGTCATGGTCCTAGCAACAAGCTTCAGCATGTTCAGCATCTTGAAGAAGACCGACGTAGCGTAAGTCTAAAATGCATCAAAAATTGGAGATTACTGTTCAAATGCCTTCATAATCTCGCAGGGCAAGGGACTCTTCTCTGTTTTGTTTCGGTTTTCACCGAAATATTTATGTCTTCTTTCCCAAACAGTCCTCTGGTCTGGTTTGAATTTTTAGGCTGCCTTTCTAATGTGCAAATAGGTGATGTTTGCATTATTCATGGCGTTCAAGTTCTCAAACACAGACCGAGAAGAAATGATTGTCGGCTAAAATCTGACACTCGGGGGTGCCCCTTTTCCAAAGCGTTACCTTCTCAACTACTTGCACTTTCCACTCTGACGTTATTTTTTTAAAGGTTGTTCAAGAGATCCAATCCAAGACCGTGGGAGAGGGTCAACCCAGCAGAGCCACAAAAGGTAATTATCACCGAAAGCACTTACTGTCCATCAACCAAATACTGACCTTATATTACACTCGCGCCTTTTCCCCTTAGCGACAGAATAAAGGATGCGACCCGATCGGTTTATTCGAGGCGATTCTATTCTTTAAAATCTGGCGGGCTCTCGGTTCAAATACAAGAACAAGAAATCTCCACCCGACATCCTACACGCAAAGGCATTGCTGATTTCCCTAAAATCCAGGGGATTCACAGTCCATAACCGATCACCTCATCATCTGCGAAGTGTAATCTCAAGACAGCAAGAGAAGGACATACGCGACTGTCAGATACATATATCTTGTCAACGTCGAACCTTGCAGAATGGAATTTTGAGAGGAGCATTTGCCACGAAACGGTCGTCTGTCTCACTGAAAACGTTGAAGGGATCTATAGGCAAACGGTAACTGGCGAGACAACCCTGATTTATAACCAGGCGGGCCTGGCATTCTTTGTTTCCAATGAGCACAGTGAATTTGTTTTGACAATTTGATTTATTTGGAGAGCAAATCCAATATCACAGGCTGGCAATGAATTAAGCCATCCACGAGATATTTGGGCTGTTTTCCTTACTGAACTCCTTGAAATAAACATTTTGTTGTTTCTAAAAAAGATATGTGACGGAAAATATTCCTGAAGAGAGAGTCAAATTGGAATTTTCGCGTTAAGTTGGAGCTTTGCTTGTGGAAACGAGGGAAACCTTGTTGTCCCATAGCAGTTGCATTAAAATTCCAGTTCAAATGTACACCGCTGATTAGTTACCTATTTAACAAAATATATTGGCTAACAGCAGTATGGAAATATTACGCTCAGTAATACGCATCTATGCTTCCAGTGCTGTCGGTTTATATTATGCGATATAGACCTTGGCCGAGCACTTATTAAAATTGGCGCGAACTTTGGCCACTCCATCCTGGCAACGCACGAAATAGTGCCCTAGCCAATTATGAAAGTTCACACCTTGTGTAAACAAAGTGACTGATACCTTTCAGGTAAATGTACTCGAAACCAAAAATAATGGCGAGCGACCTTTCTACACTAGCTGACAATGTGCCAATATTTCATGTTAATAATCAGCGCAAAGTTCACGAACCCGAGCGACATTTTGGACCGCCTCCTCGTGTAAACACAATCCTGGCTACATTACGCAGACTCAACAAGTCCAAACAAAAACCTGACCGGGCTGCACTGAGTCCACATCTAATTCCTTCTAAATAGGGTGACAGTTGATCCTATTGTATATCTAAATAAATTTTCTAAACATCAAAAAAGGTTAGTCACATTAAGATCCCGACATGATCTTTTTGTAGCAAGTTTCATTTTTCTCGTGAGGTTGAGGGACTCAGCGTAGGGCCAACTGTTTACAGCTGGGGCTGGCTTGGCAACATCAGTATTGAAAATCACGTGTCTAGTGCTTTCTGTGTGTTTCATTCGTTTCTATGAGTATTAGATGCATGTTGGTAAGGTATCCTGCAAGTTTTGACTTTCGCTTCACAGAAGGTGCATGCGATGTCATTAAAGTTAACTTCTTAAGAAAAGCTCCACCGATAAATTTCCCCTTCCGCCCCTCCTCGAAGAAAAACAGGAAGCAGAATTTGGCTCACAGCCCGATTGACGGGTGACCATACTGGGTTCCATGTTCCAGATTAACTGGACTGTGTTCACATTCGGCCGCAGAAACAACCCACACATTAAAAGGTTCTTTTCCCTCCTCGTTCGCAGCTTCTGACGTTAAACCAGGAATACAAAGTCGACCCAGCCATCGAGAAGCTCAAAAGAGAAGTTGGTTCGGCTAAGTAGATTATTGATTTATATTAGGTTCTAGACTTTATGCACCCGAATTTCTTTCAAAGTCTATCAAACATTCGAGCTAAAAATAGGCTGGAAATTTTTGTATTTTGTTCGGGCACTGGGTTCGAAGTGGCACACAATACTTACTTAGTAGGTCTGCATGTACACTTTGTGGTCTTGCGGGAGCAGTGTTTTAAAGGCTTGAATATGGAGCTATAACAAACTGTGATATCACACGGCAATATTCCTGTTTCACGCTGGTACCATGCACCAGTTTGCAGAGGGAGTGGCCTCAAACGGATAAGCTGGCAACCTAGCGATTAGGCCTATTACGAGTATAAAACGGGGAACCAGCTGGCTCTGTGCATATTCATTATAGCCAGTATACCCGTTGGCCCGTATTGCATGCATTGCAAAAATGATGATAAGACGAATAGGCCGTCATAATGCCAACCACTTAATACCTAAACGCAGTGTCAGACAACAGAAACAGTACAGAAAAGTGAAGAATGTTTATCAAAAGCACATTGCAGTAAAGATGAATGAATGTAGCAGAATGAAGTGCGCAGTAAGTAGATATGAAATGCGAACGGTGTAGGCCATAATGAAAGACCAGTTAAAAGCAGATTTAATATCGGTAAATACACAGAAGACTAAGCCCTAGCTTCTTGCTTGTAAAAACTGAAATGTATCAATTGCTTTGCATTTGTGAGATTATATCATACTGTATCTTATATTGTCATATACTCGTATGCAATATATTCCTCTGGGAAACAGGCCGATAGATTTATTTTTCAATCTATAAACGTCTGTTAGTATAATGTCTATTACGGTTTCATGGGTTATGAATGTTAATAATAATTGTGCACACTGAAATAATGGACATGATATAATATGAACACTCTTAATTACGTAATTATACTGATGTCTATGGACGACTGAAATAATAACAAAGTGTCATTGGTGCCAGTTCCCAGTGCCTGGTTCCCACTTTGCATCATGTGACTTCTACATATGTTCCTTTATTGAAAAAAATATGCAGTCGGTTTCAAAATGGTGCTATAGGGAGGACTCTCGACCAAATGTTAATGGATTCGCATCGGAAAAAAAAAACCACTTGAGATTTTTCTTCCCAGAGTCACTGTAATAATAAGCATGATCTGAGTCCTTGTCGGAAAGAGGATATCTTGGCTTATTTACTTTTGTGGCTGCCGTAAACCTGTAATGAATCTTAGAAGTTGTTTGGCTGCAATAAAGAGAAAAAAATGAGTGTATCTCAACCGAGTGACACTAGTGATGCACTCACTGGATACATCGCATTGACAGATTTACATTATATTGCACCAGAACAGAAGTGAGCATTAAAATGCGGATTTAGTTCATTGAGCCTGGTGAAGCCATTTTGAAAAATATCAACCCTGTCGATTTAACGGATAGGCCTACACCCCATCCACAACAAAGTGGATGTTCACCATGTTACCCTACAACCCAAGATACCGTTGGTCGTATGTGTCAAAGTGCCGTGGTTGAAGATATTTGTATGCAGTGATTATTTTACTGATTAATGCGAGTAGGCTTGTACTGTAATATAATTAAGTATATAGTGGCAATGTTAAGATAATATATTCAGATTATATATTTGCAATTGTACTAATCGTTTTAATTGTGAATGAAGTGTGAACGAGTGTTCGTGCCGATGAATTTGCTCCAACCATGGAACTACTAAATGGCTCCACGATCGAAATGATGAATCCCCCGAAGTTGTTTTGCTTATTTTTATTTACTTTGAGACTGTCATAAGCTTTATCGCAAACACTGCATGGGTGATTTTGCACAATGGAAGAAAGGCATTGTGGGAAGGCAAAAGGAGCAAACATAGCCCCTTTTTCCTTCCCACGATGCCTTTCTACCATTGTGCTTAATTAATCACCCACGCAGTATTTTCGATAAGGCTTACAATGTATTCCTTCGACCCCTCCCATAGTTATGCATAGGTACCAGACTTCATAGCCAGCTTATAAGTTCTCATTTTTGCCTTTTAAAATGTTATTGTTACAGATACAAATGCTTAAAGCGTGACTGGAAGGGACCTACGGATCCCTTCCCCAACATGGAGCTGCAAAATTTACATGACCTTTAAGTAAGCCTACTTTTTTGGAAGTGACTAGATACTAACCCGTAAAACCTGGTCTGCTATTTTTCTCAAGACTCTTAGAGGGTTCATGCTTGGACTCTGTTTCTGCATCAATTGAAAAAGGAAATCCGAAACACAATGATAAAATTGGAAAATGAATAGCACAAATGGGTCGGATTCGAACCAGGGACTATGGATCTGTAGTTCAAATCACTACCAACTAAGCTATCGAAGCGACGTAATGGATTCCGTTTTTGAAATGTCTCAAATGGTGTATTGCATTGTGCCCTCTTCATGAATCATTGATCACCCCAGCTACTGAAAAAAAGTAGCGCACCAGGTTTCACGGGCTAGTATTAAGTCGCTTCCTACTTTTTCACGCTGGTACGGTAACCACTGCATTCAGACTGATACTGGCCTGCCATCGCTAAGGCACCCGACTAGAAGCAAAAAAATGGCGGCATCCCCCACAATACAAAAACGATTCAAAATACCACGAGGTCAATTGCTCGCGGCCTTTCGCTGTCCATCTGCAGGACCGACTTTCCCACTACATGGGTAGAATTTGCCCGTTCTAATCCCCAGGACGAATATTAGGATCAAACCACTTCAGGTCTGGGCGTCGTGCATGACGGTCAATTTGGACATTCTGCTGGACTCATAATGCGCGTAATGCCGCAGCCTGCAAATTACACGAAGTAGGCCCATGGTGCGTTGGACAGCAAAAAGGCGACCCACTGTGCCTCGGGCTAACACTGAACCAAAAATTGGACTTACCAAAAGGTGGCAGGAATCTGTAATTCAATCCCAATGAGTCACTGAACATGGTCGTTTAAAAAAATCACTTGATGCATTCACCTTTCAGAGGAACAGATTGACCGAACAACTAGCCAAGACACTTGAGCCTTTCATTGAGCTAATACGCGAGATACTGTCGGCCTTCCTCTTCTTTCATACTGAATGTCAGTTTTCAAGTTGGACCGGGCACCAGGGAACATGAACTCGCGCTACAGTTTGCGGGCTACCTGCAACAGAATTGCAAGTCACGTGGAGAAAAATATGTTTACATGAAAAAAGTATCTTGTGGCGTGAACTTCATTTGCATATGGTACGTATAGGCGACGCCCATCGCATGGTTGACTGATTAGTCTTGAAAGAAACCACCGTGAGTGTCTCGAGGAACTTGCAAGTGTGTTCGATGACCATCCAATCGAACAGGTTATCTTGGGTTTCTCTGCAATTCGTATAAATCTTTCGCCTTTTACTAAAGATTTCCGTGCAGAGAGACGTGTATAAGAAAAAACGAATTTTTAACTGGCCTTTCTATAGAAAGGCCTAATAAAACCACAAAGACAGAGCAACGAATTACGCGATTGTAGAAGTAAGTGTACATACTCCGTGAATTTAGGAATAACGGCTGTAGATCTTAATATTAAAGTCATCATCAAGGTGACGGAAGCTTTTAGCGTTAAATCAGCTTTATATTCTTCGTGGATTTTTTGGAGAGGCTTTTCCTTGCAGTTCAGTTTGCAATGCGAAGGGAATTTGGCAAGTTATTAGATAATCATAAGATTAACGACTGAACTACAAACAGACGACAGAACGAGTCGATGATACATTCTGTTTGGACCTGACACAATCCACTTCAGGTTACAGGCCTCTTACTTTACACTGGATAGTCAGGCGAGTTGGTTTCCACAACCGAATTCAGGCCAATCGTATGATGGGAGTGTCTTGACAGGAGTCAAGAGATGACGCTGAAAATAGACTTCCGGGCTCTGCACTACCTACTAGACTGAACTTAATTTGCATATGGTACGCAAAAAATGAATACATTAATCAACGCCCATCGCAAGGTCGACTTATTAGTTTTGAAAGAAACCACCGTGAGTGTCTTGAGGAACTTGCGAGCCTGCTTGGTGGCCATCCAATCTAAAGGGTTATCTTGGGTTTCTCTGCAACTCGTATAAATCTTTCGCCTTTTACTAAAGATTTCCGTGCAGAGAGACGTGTATAAGAAAACAACGAATTTTTAACTGGCCTTTCAATAAAAAGGCCTAATAAAACCACAAAGACAGAGCAACAAAATATGCGATCGTTGAAGAAAGCGGACTCGACTTCGGTTTGAGACGCTTTGTGTGAATTTAGTAACGACGGCTGAGAGCTACAAGTCATCGCCAAGGCGACGGATGCTTTAGCATTAAGTCGGCTTTATATTCTTCGTGGAATTTTGGGTGAGGCTTTTCCTTGCAGTTCAGTTTGCAATGCGAAGGGAATTTGGCAAGTTATAAGATTAACGACTGAACTACAAACAGACCACAGAACGTGTCGATGATACATTCTGTTCGGACCTGACACAATCCACTTCATTTTACAGGCCTCTTACGTTACACTGGATAGAAAGACGAGTTGGTTTCCACAACCGAATTCAGGCCAATCGTATGATGGGGAGTGTCTTGACAGGAGTCAAAAGATGACGCTGAAAATAGACTTCGGGGCTCCGCACTACCTACTAGATTGAACTTAATTTGCATATGGTACGCAAAAAATGAATACATTAATCAACGCCCATCGCAAGGTCGACTTATTAGTTTTGAAAGAAACCACCGTGAGTGTCTTGAGGAACTTGCGAGCCTGCTTGGTGGCCATCCAATCAAACGGGTTATCTTGGGTTTCTCTGCAATTCGTATAAATCTTTCGCCTTTTACTAAAGATTTCCGTGCAGAGAGACGTGTATAAGAAAACAACGAATTTTTAACTGGCCTTTCTATAGAAAGGCCTGATAAAATCACAAAGATAGAGCAGCAAATTACGAGATTGTTGAAGTAAGCGGACATTGGTATGTGACGCATTGTGAGAATTTAGCAACGACGGCTGAGAGCCACAAGTCATCACCAAGGCGACGGATGCTTTAGCATTAAATCAGCTTTATATTCTTCTTGGATTTCTGGGTGAGGCTTTTCCTTGCAGTTCATTTTACAATGTGTATGAAATTTGGCAAGCCAAAAGATAATCACATCGTATCAGATCTGTTACAATATTTATAACTGCACTTCATTCAAACCAAATGCCGAACCCAGGTTTCTGAAACACTAAAATGATATGAGAGTTGGAGGGATATTAGCCATAGCTCTATGATACGACAGTTTCAACTGATCAACGAATCCAGCACACGTAAGCCAGACAACGATAGGCAGCCGCCGAGGCCGGATAATAAATTGAGATTTAAGAGGTACGGTTGCCTACACAACGGTTTTCCCTTATGAGCGCTCGCTCTCTGACACACGTCGTGGTTTGGACGACGATTTGGTCAACAGAGACCGACACGCTGAGACGACCCCGGCCGGTAATCAAGGCTCCAAGCCTCGGGGGAAATGGAGAGCGTCCTGGTCAAATGCTTGACTGCCAGTATTTTACTCAAGTGTCTTGAATGAATTCCAGCCAGGTCAAGCTCACGGTAATATCTCCGAAATAATATCAGAGAGATAGTACTTGGAAATTTTAAATTTTCTTTCGGGCACATAGAGAGTTTCAGTTTCAAAGCTACCACACGAGAATCAAATGAAAGCTTAAAAATGAAGAATCCTAAGGGAAAAATGCCACGGCGACGGCGTAAATGTTTTTTTTTATTTACATTTGTTGATGAAGAAGCAAAAAAAAAATCAAAATAAATAAATTAGCTGCCTGAAAAGTGACAGTTAGAATAGTGAACATAAGCAGAATTTAAACACATATTCTACCAAGAGATGACACAGAAGGCTCAAACTGGTCGACAACGAATCAGTCTGGCAGAGGATATGTTCCTTTGCAAATGAAAACGCATGTAATTGGGAAAGTCAAACGAGTTCTCCTTCAAAATAGTCTTTTCATTGGGCTATCAAAGCAAGTGCAGTATATTTTGTACACTAGACACTAAAAGTTAGGCCATGGAATTATATAAATATAATTATTATGTCCAACTGTAATTGTGTAATTGTTACATCCAACTTTATTTACGATAGGCTTGGCTGAGAACACAAACTATCAGTTCTTTCGTGCTAGAAGTCTGTGTTCTTTTTTAAACATTACATGCGAGAATACTTATTTGAAACTACAAAAGACACAAGATTATACATTTAAAACGGTGTATCTTTACACAGCATCTGGAGAAAGAGTAGTGCTTTGTGCTTTTTAGTCTTAATTTGTTCAGGAATATGAAATATGGGCAGATTTTCTTTGGGGGGGGGTGATGGTAAAAAAGGTCAGAAGGAGCGTTGGGAGGGGGCTAAGGAGAAATTCAAGGCCATAGGTACCTAGGAGTGGGTGTATGGGGATTGAGCAGAGGAATGTGTTGGGTACGGCGGGAGGAAGGGGACATATGATGTGTGATGAGGGAATCCTGAACTGATCAGTGTTGAAAACAGTTACAAGCCGTACTGAGCGTTCACACATTTTGCAATGCCCGGACGGTGGGCCTGCCATCACGTGTGCCACCATTTACAATGCCATGGGGGGGGGGGGAGGTTGGACTACCACGCTCACTGAGTGGCGCACTGCTGGGGGTCGTCAGTGTCGCTCCCCTTTACTACCTCAGCAGCGTCCCTCTCTGCGACCGCCTTGGTCAGCCAGTTGTGGTCATCTAGCGGCTGTCGGGGAGCTCCGGCAGTTGTGGCCTGCCCACTCGGCTGTAGACCTGAGATCTTCTCCACGTATTTGGGTCCGGGCGCATTGTTGGGCCTGAACTTCTTGGGGTTGGTCTGGTGGCTGGTTGGGTCGTTGGCATCTCGCTCTGAGGGAGAGGGGGATGGGAAGTAGAAAAACAAAATGAACAGTACATTAGAACTTTGTGGCTACTTCCACCACAGCATATTAAACTTACCCCAACCTGGCTCAACTCGTTAAGGCCGGTTCATACTCAAGGTGAATGCAAACTACAAATCCCTACTGGACAATATTATTCTTGGATCGTAAAGTCCACCTCAGAAGGTAAGACCATTCAGGCCTTGGGACAGCTGACCGATAGGATCTTATTACACCGAGCAAGCTTATTTTGACAATGCTTGGATGCTGTTGGACTTGATAGAATGTCTCGCCAAGATAATCCACAGGGTCTGGACTTATGTAACAATAGCCATTACGATGGAGCTCCCTTTCTCAGCAAAATGCCAGACTAATATTCCTGAGTCAATTTCTGCACACCTTTGAGTGGCGATGAAATGATCGCATCAGTGACGTGACTGGTAGGTGCCCTCTTCAGATGACTGGCCAGTGATTTGGCCTTGTCCTTCCAGTAACGGGTCTCTTGTTCCGCTGCCGTTTTCTTAGAACTGTAGGCCAGAAAAAGATGAATTAAGCTTGAGTATGAAAATAGCAACAGAATAAATTTTACAAGTTGAAGCCAGAAAAACTCTTGAAGCTGTCAAAAAATCTTGGCTTCTCCAATGACATTGCTTTTTCCCTAATAATCGGTGATCATACATGGAATCAAAAGTTAAAACAAAGAAGAAAATTGGAAAATTTTCAAGACCAACTTTTGAGCACGAATTTGAAGTAGCTTTCCATTACAATCAGAAGTCAGTTCAGTAAGTAGCAAAACCAGGAAGGTTTCAGCAACAAAACTGGACCAATAAAACTCCAGTATTAAATTAAATGCAATAATAAAAATTGATCTTCATTGCTCTTATTTCATTTCCAAATATTCAAGCATTTGATACACAGTTATTCGAATGCAAGAATATTTGACCCAGCCCTAAACCTGCGCAGATCCCAGGTACTTACACCTGGTCGTGGTACTTCATGTCTTTGTGTTCCAACTCTCGTTTGGCCTTCTCTAGCGCCTTGGTCAGCTTGTGGTTCTCGGCCTTGATGGCGAAGATGGCACAGCTCTCAATGATACCCGACCCTCCTGTGGCTTCAGGGGGCCGCTCAGGCGCCGTGGCTGACACATTCTGGGAAGCCTGGGGTCCTACATAATTATGCCAAATATATTTTGGTGAAAACCTCGGAGGTTGATTGAATCCTCACAGCAAAATCTACTGCACAGAGCACTACTCTCTGTCTCCTGGGCTCGACTGGACTGGGTGCTGACAGTCAATGCTTTGACCCAAGACAAATTTAAGGCCTCATTTGTATACTTCAAGAGCCAAAAATTATCTGCTGGGGACGGGGGGTTTAAGCGGGTTTAGCGAAGAGGACTGGAAAGGGCTTAAACATTTGTGAGGGAGCTGGACGATTTACAATTCAAGTTTTTAACAGAACAAAAAAACACACACAGTTTGAGGACGAGTGGGCATTGACTCGAGTGATTTCTGACAATTGGTTTTTTTAAAGCAGAAAATTCCGGCCTTTCTGTACAGTGGCTGGCAAAGCAAGACAGGTAGGGGTGGAAATACACAGGAGGACCGAAGAAGTTTAGACAGGTGGAACTGACCCTGCCGTGACTGAGCGCTGCGGAGTTTCTCCGCTTCCTTCTTGTACTGTTGCACTTTACGCTCTTGGTACTGGACCTCTGATCTCAGAGATCTTATCCTGGTCAAAGAAAATTGGAAATGTGAAAGACAGAATAGACTGAACACTAGTGAATTGGTGATTAAAATGGTGATTTGGTTTTACATGTCAATAGGTACAATTTATATTCTCCTCTCTCTAACCTGGTTACAGATACACGCTCAGAGGCAACATGAGCGCCTCTAGCTAAAACAGCGTACAGTGAAAGTCTCGGGAGTTACCTCGGGGGTGCACTCATGTTTTTAAGGGGGATACAGTAAAAGCCGACCAACTGCTACTTGCTGCTTATTTGCCGGGGGGACACATATCCCCCTGCAGTTATATCATGTATTAGCACGATACAAGGGTCACTTTGAAGCAAGAAGCCAATACTCTGAGAAACATATTCACCAAAGCCAGTCCCGCATTCCGGCCACAACTTCAAACGAAGCAGATATTGTGTACAATTTCAGCTGGTACCCCGTCTCAGAGTGCACAACTTTTATTTCACAGCTAAAAGTGACTCAGACACAGCCCGGTCAAATCCTCAGTGAGGGGAAAGGTGTGAACATACTTATCCTCCAGCGGATCGGTTCCCCTCAGCAGATCCGTCTCCAGCTCGTTGATCCGTAGGTTCTTCTCCGCCAGCTGCTGCTTGTGAGCCTTCATCAGCTCCTCCACACTCTGGTTCTGTCTGTCTCGTTCTTTGAGCTTAGCCTGGCTGGCCTGTGAAATAATGGATTCAGGGTTTGTGTACAGGTTTAAGACACGTCGACTGGCACTTAGGAGGCAGTTATAGACAAGTCCGAGGAGACACCATTCGTGTGGGGCCATCACTCTCACGTACCAGTTTTAACTTGAGCGCGTGCACGCATTTTGACAAGTCGCGACACCACACTGGTCAAAAAGAAACGTCACGTGCACGCATCATCTGCGTGCACACACGATGGCAGTAAAGGTCTCTCATTCTGGTTGTTGTATCAGTCTGTGCTCTTCACATGAACACTGCATGATTGCAGATTCAAGCTTAAAGCGCCGTAAGGCGCAAGTGTTACTCTTTGAAGGACAGTGAGCATTTCAAACATAATGCCTGGCAATTGTGGAAAGAAGCTCAAATTGTTTGAAATCCAACACTGTGCAGGAAACCGTTATTCTCCTGTTTAAAGAGTACCAGGTAGTGGAGCTGCATGCTAAGTACCAGTCGACCATCTGTTCACATGACTGAATTTTCCAGAAACCAATGCCTGGAATCGGCTAATCAATGACCCATTCTGTATAATAAAGTAATAGTAACCCGGTTGGAAAAAAATTGACAATTTGGGAAATTTGAAATGACAACTCAAAACTTTTGTTTAAAAAAATGTTGATTTTTTAACTATTTATACTTATAATTAAGCTGATTTATTTTTTAATGTATTTTGGTGAAGCGTTTGGAGAGTTTAAAGTAATATGCATTATTAAGAATGAATTGTTATTACCGGTACTATTATTAAAAAAATACTAAAGATGTACCTCAGCTTCTTGTAGCTTGTTCTTTGTCTGCTGGTGTTCAGCCTTTTCTTCCTCGTACTTATCCTCCAGGGAGCAGTGGTCCTGCTGCAGGGTCTCAAAGGCGTCGTCTAGTTTGTCCAGGTTGGCCGTCTTCCGCTGCAACTTCTTGGTGGCCTTCTCCAGCTGGGCCTGGAGCTCGTTCTGGCAGAGGACGAGAGAAAACGACATGAAAAAACTCAAGAGCTGTAAAGGGCAAGAAAACCAGCGTAGCGGAAATTTCCAGATGGGCCAAATGTTGACGATGTGGCAGAGAGAGTGTGCGAAGAAACACTACAGTGTACATCTTGCATGAATCTGAGTTTCTTTTCTGTTTATGAGTGTCTCAGGCCCTTGTTTTCACACAGTCACTGATGAAAATTAGGTACTTTATAGATTTTAAAAAGGGGTTTTCTTTAAAGTTTGTGAAGGATGGAGTTTCAGTAGGCTTAATACCTTTTCTGCTTGGAGTCTTCTGACATCATCCGTCAGGTCTGGAGAAACCTTTAAATTCTCCAGCTCTGCCTTCAGTTGGTGCACCTGGGCCTCCAGGGCTTGGATCTCCAGGGCGGCACTCCTGTTCCTCTGCTGAGCATCCTCGAGAGCTTGCTGCAAGCTGCAGAGATCTTCCTCCTTCTGGGAGACCTCGGTCAGGAACCTATGCTTCTGTTGGCAGTATTCTCCAAGCTGGTGCTGCAAGGATGCTACCTCGTCACCTCTCTGTTCTACTAGTTCCTCCAGCTGCTTCATTCGATCTTCTTTGGTATTGAGGGAATTTCTGGCCGCCTGCAGCTGCTCTTTGAGCTCTGAGCACTGAGCATGGAACTCTTTTTCTTGACTCGATAGAGCTGTATAAAGTTGCTGAAGCTCTTCATCCCGTTGGCTGACGGTCTCTTCCAATTGTTTGATGGTGTGCTCCTTGTTTGAATGGCCACTTTCGAGATTTTCAATCTTTGTTAGCATCTCGTAATGCTTGTCTTCATGATGGAGAACCTTGCGGTTGCGTTCGTCGAGTAGGGCTCGGAAAACCTTAAGTTCCTCATCCTGCTTGGTGATGACAGCTTGCATGTCCTTGATCCTGGCCTCCTGGTCCCTGAAGGTGGCCTGCAAGTCTGCATGGCTGTCTCTCAGTGGGCTGAATGTGTCCCTCACGTTGTCCAGCTCTAACTGCAACAGCTGGATCTCCTCCTGCTGCCTCGATTGGGTTGATTCCCATTCAGTGCTCCTGGAGTGCATGACATTCTCTAGGTCTTGCAGTCCTGCCTCGAGCTTCATGCACTTTTCATCTTTGCTCCTCTGCCGATTGGCCTGCTCCTCTAAACATTCCTGTAGCCGCTGAATTTCACCAAGTTGCTCTGCTTCAGCTTGTATTTTTTCTTGCAGCTTCCCGATGTTGGCATCCAGGGCAGATTCCAGATGTTCTATCCTAGACTGCAGTTCCAAGTTTTGCCCCACCTTGGTTTGTAATAGTTCTTCCTTGACCTCCAGAGTACTCCGCAGCCTACAAATTTCATTCTCTTCCTGGTCTTTCTCCATTGCTTGGTCAGCATTTTTACGGTTCACGGCATCGATCATGCTCTCAAGTTCCTGCATCCGTGAGACAGAATCCTTGTAGTCATCTCTGGTGGCCTGTAGCTGCTGCTCTTGTTCTCCAAGGACTTGCCGCAGCATCTCAATTTCATCAGTTTGATTTTTAATTGTTTTGGTATCCTCTCTGGACTGATTCCTAAGTACAGACACTGCCTCTTCCAACTCGTGCATTTTGCTTGAGCCCTCCTCTAAGAGCTGTTTGAGGACAGCTTGCTCTTCCAGTAAAGATTCCTTCTCGCGTGCACTTTCCTGGTTAACCTGCTCCAACTCTTGAGAATTCCCCATCAAGGCTTGATTTTCTTGTCTCAATTTCTTGGTGCATTCCTCCAAGTGCTTGATCCTGCTCTTAAAATCATCTTCCATCCGATCCAACTCAGCCTTCTGGGAGGCTGTGTCTTCCAACTGACACTGTACAGCCTCAGAGGCAAGATGGATTTCTTGACTATCCTCCTTTTTCTGGCAGTTTTCCAGCAGGAGAATCTTTGCCTCCAGTTTGCTGCAGTATGTCTCAATCGTTGACAGTTTCTCAGAGAGAGACAAATTAGTCTTGGTCAGGACTCCAAGCTCTTCCCTCAGACGCGACAGCTCTGCATGGGTACTGGCTCCTTGTTCCGTAGTTCTCTCTAGATCTTGTACCTTTCCTTGAAGTTTTTCACCGAGGCTCTGAGACCTAGCAAGGGCATCCATAAGACTTTGATTTTCTTCCATTAGGGCATCAAGCTCCTGACCAGAGACAGGTATTTGGATGGCATCAGGAAGAGGCAGCGTCTGGTGGCTGGAGGCAGAGGCCTTGAGCTGCTCTTCCAGTTCTTCAATGCGTTGGGCAAAAGCTGCAATTTTGGTGTGGTTGTCTGCCTCCCCATCGTCCTGTTGGTACTCCTGGAGGATCTCCTTGAGGACCTCAATTTCCTGGTCCTGGCTGCTGACAGTTGTTGTCAGGGCTTGGCACTCCTGCCGCAAGGCTGCCTCGCTTGACTCAAGCTCAGCTACCCTCTGCTGCAGGGTATCAGGTGGAAGGGTTGTCTCTACTTGCTCATTCGTTTTGTCTTGGACTGCCTCTGTTTGAGCAGCTGCTTCATTGGTGAGGAATCCCACTACGTCAGGTGAGACCTGAGTGGAGGATTCTGAACTATCAACTATCTTCTGTATGGCAGATTCACCATCACTGATCAACAGATTCAGCCGTTCTTGAAGACTTTCTGCCAGCTGCTCCTTCTGGCTCACAGCTTGGATGAGACCCGCATTTTGTTCTTGAAGGGCATTAAAACTCTGGCTCTTCTCTCGGAGCTTGTTCAGTAGCTCATCTATGTCCCGCTGGTACTCAGCTTCCAGGACTTTGTCCTTGGAGCCGAGCTTCTTCTGCAGTTCTGCTATCTCTTGACGGTACTGCTCAGCCAGAGACCTCTCTTGATCTGCTAGCTTCTTCTTGAGATCCTCAATGTCATTTTGATACTGCACCTGCAGATTTGAAAAAGACATCTTCATCAGTATCGAGCTTCCCAAGCACTTCATATCATCATCCAAAATTTAGGCTTCCGAACTACAGTGCCAAGGGCATTTTTGAGGATCCTTGGTGTCATCACCAGAAAAAATTAGTACACGTAGTAATAACAATATTGTGATCTCAGAAAGGTGGTAAACCCTCAAAGAAATCCTCCAATACCAGAGTAACCAACAGATTGTTATTCTGGCTTAACATCTCAGACATCTGTGTTCTCATCTTCCAGGAAAGCTCAGCTCTCCTGAAATGTAAGATCTTAAAAGAGGACAGAGATTTCTCTCTTCACTCTGATTGTACGATTGCAGGCACCTCTTGTTCCTTGGTCAATTCGGCTTCAATCTGGGTGAATTCATGAAGCTCTTGCAGCACCTTCAGCTCCGACACCTTGCCCCTGAGTGACTCCTTCAGGCTCTTGCACTCCGCTTCCCTGCATCGTAACAAAGTGAATAGTAAGAACAATGTATTGATCAACTTTCCTTTCTCAAGTTGGCGATGATCGAGGCTCCAGGGGGGATGGCTTTGGGAAAGCTAACAGGCAGTGGGTGTAATTTACACCAAGAGGTCTTACATTATCTCCTTCAACTTACAACTGATTCCTCTCCTGGGAGATCTTTGTCTTCTCCTCCATGATCTCTTCGCAGAGTTGGACGGACCCCAGTAGGTCGGACTCTGTTCTTCTCGCCTGATGCACGGAGGGAAAAAGGTTCGATTTAAATCAGAACTCGAGGTAAATTTGAAATTAAATTGTAGATGTCCCACATCAGTAACACGTTGCCAGGTAACCGCTTGCACCTCTGGGTTCACTGACAGCAGCGGTACAAGCTCATCGAGCATGTAGTCAAGCCTCGCTAATAAGAGCACTATTAGTACATAAATCTGCTTAGGAAAGGAAATTGTTAGGTCCTACTCCTTGGCTCTTTCTTGTTTTCATTACTGGTAGTATATGGTTCCTGTTATAACGAGGCAAACTGGACAGTACAAAGGACCTCTTATTAATAAGGGTGGACTGTAGCTGCCTCGTGAGAATAGCCTGAATGTCATGATCTCACACAACAATTAATAACGGATGTCCATCGACTCCCAATTTTTGCCCATGCTGTTTAAGACTTGCAGACCAGTAAGACAGTAGACCAGCCTGTTCATCTACAGTTGTTCATCAATGAGACTAGTGGGCATGAACATAAGCCACGTTCAGCCCATCAATATCCGCTGATAACAGAACAGACTGTGACAGAGTTTTTTACCATGAAGGTGACGGTTAGCCAGAGACTACTGGCTGCGGGCTAAACATGATGCTTGTTAGTGAGCCAGTTAAGTGTTTTAAAAAGGGCAATGTCATTTGAGAACAAACCAGGCATGGGAGCCTTTGCAGGGTTGGTGTTGACAGGGCAGACTTCGCACTGCACATAAATGATCTCAGATGTGCTTTATTTTGAGCATGTACTGTTGGAATATTGAACTGGATCAGTCCAACACATACTTCCCGCGATCACTTTGATACCTTTGCTTTCCACTCCTCGGCTTCCAGTTCATCTGCCAGGGAGGGCTCTACCTTGCTCTCCGCGCTACTACTAGTGAGGGGTACCGCGGCAGACAAGGCCAGCTGGCCCTGCTGTTCCTCTAGGAGGGCTGTCAGCTCGGTGATCCTTGCCACGTGGTGGCTCCTGGCCTCCTCTGCCTCCTTGCCTTGCTCCTCCAGGAAGGTGTTGAGGGTTTCAAGCTCATCCTGCCGGGCACCAAGTAATCTGGTCAGCTCTGGCCATGGGGAAAAAACAAAAATAAACAAATTTGAAAGCATGTAGCAGTGTTTTCGAATATACACTTTTTTATTTCTAAAAATCTGATTTTTTTACAAATTTAATATGGATTCTTTTATCAGTCTTTTTCATTTTTTTTAATTGGAGACAAGTATTATTTTTCTTGGAAATGGTTGAATTTTCTCCACTTCTTGTTTTTCAAAATTACCTTTCACTCTTTCTTCGGCCTTCTTCAGCTCTCTCCTTGATGTGATGACAGACTCTCTCGTAAGCTCCTCGGGCAGAGTGTGCCCCATCCCCCCATCCTCATCAACTGACTCCTGCTTCTTTTCGACATCTCTCAGCTGCTTGGACTGGGCAGTAGTCGCGGCCGCAGAGTCTTGCATCTGAATTTTCACTTCGGGCCGCTGCTCCTCCAGCCGACAGCGTAGGGTCTCCACTTCCCAGCTTCGCTCCTCCGCCAGCTTCCCGAGGTCTTGAACCTCCTGGGCCAAGGCGGCCATCTTTTGGGCAGCCTCCTCTTCACACTTCTCGGCCACCCCTCGCTGCCTGTCCAGGATCTGGTTGACGGCCTCCAGCTCCAGTCGCTGCTCCTCCAGGAGTTGGTTCACCACCTCCAGCTCTTCATCCCGCAACTGAACGGCCTCCTCAAGCTCTGTTCAATAAATTATGTCATCACTTCTTTACGACTTTGAAGTTGTGAGCAAAGCCTTAAAGATTACAAACTACATGGCAACCAGAAATGGATGTATAACACACATTTATTCAACTAACTCGATGGCTGTGTCTAAATTTCTGGGCTATGGATAGATATAATGCATGCATCTATGCGAAATGCCTGAAGCCGCTAGCTGGCAGCCATCATTAGCACATGTGCTATCTTAAGTCCTAGCCAAGCAATCAGACATGGCCAATGCCATTCTCAATGTGACTGAGAGTTCCATTAAA
Organism: Acanthaster planci; assembly: GCF_001949145.1. The sequence goes on along the minus strand of NW_019091356.1, from coordinate 2,001,996 downwards.
GACTGAATGCCCTAAGGAAGCCCTACCTTGAACTTTGGCAGTATGCTCATCGGCTTCTCTGTAGTTCTGTTTACTCTGGGAATTTTGTTCATCCAACTGTTGGCTCATTACAGCCTTCTCCTGCTTCAAGGTAGTGATGGCTTCTTCTGCTTGTTGTTGCATCCGGCACAGCTCCTCAATTTTAGCCTCTCTCTCCTTGAGACTCTGGGGGAGAGCTGACAACTCCTCCCGCTCCATCTTCAGATGAGAGACGGCCGCCTCCAGCCCCTGGATGGTTTCCTGTAGGCCTGACACCTCCACTGCCGACTTCTGAGAGGCCAGGGAGAGGGCTTCATTGCGCTCCTCCAATTGCGCCTTTAGGGCCAGGATTTCAAGCTCCAATTTGTTGGCAGTGTCGGCTGCCGAGCCCTGCTTCTCTTTGAGCTGAGCCGTCAATGCGCAGACTTCCTCAGTCAGGGCGGCAACTCTGCAATCAGCATCCTGGATATGGCTCTCAAGCTCCCCCACTTTCTCCTCGGACAGGCACAAGGCATCTGACAGCTGATTCACCATCTCGTTCTCCTCTTCGAGACGACACACCTTCCTCTCCAGTTCTTGGCTCTTCTCCCTCCACTCTTTGCATTCCTGTATCAGGGCTTCCTGGCTCTGCAGTTGCTGTGACGCTGCAGCTTTCTCGTCTTCCAGCCCTGCTACTTTCCCTTCGAGACAGGCGACTTGACGCTGCAGCTCGCAGCAGCGATCATTCGATGCTTGTAGAGCCTCTTTCGTTGCCTCCTCTGCTCCTTCCCTGGAGGAAGTAATATTCTCTAACTCCACAATTCTGGCCTGAAGGCCCTCTGCTTGTTTCTTTGATTGCTCCAGTGCCTCTTGAAGTTCCTCCGACATCTTTCCCTCCTCCAAGTTGACTACCTTGTCATCATGGTTAATTTCACTATCACTGCTTTTGTCTGCCTCTGATGGCTAAGAAGAAAAATTAAAGACCGATTTTAACATAACTCTTTTCTAAAATAAAAAGGGAACAATTGGCCCTGCAGAATATATAAAAGAAAAACCTTCTTAACAAAAGATAAGTATTGATGACATGGATATTTAAGTCCAAATCAGAAAGAGAAAAGGGATCGGTAACTCCTTTCTCAGTGAAATGCAAGAAAGATAACAAAACTCACTCTGCAAAGTGCGAAGAAAGTGGGAATCATAACTTAGATACAAATTCAAAATTGAGAGTCAGACATTCAACTTTTAAAACAAAAGCTGAAAGATTCAGGCTCCAAAGTCCGACCAGACTAACCTCAGTTTGGCATTCCACATCTGCAGTGTTTGATTCCCCGGGCATGGAGAAGTGTACGTGAGCCCGGCGTCGCTTCCTCCTCTGCCTCTGAGGGCTGAGGGGAAGCGGAGCCAGGAAGCTGTTGTCCTCTCCCAGGTTCTCCCTACTCTCCATGTCCTCCATGAACTCCAGCTCTTTAGTGCGAGAGAAGTCTGTCCAAGTAAAAAACACGGACAAAAATGACCAGCACATCCTTATAAAAAAAAACCCCCTCAAAACCCCTTCAATTTTTTGCCAAATTATGGTATATCTCATCGGCATTAGACATTTATTCCTATGTTATATTGTTGGTCCCATAATGTCTATGGGCTTGCTTGTTTCACGTGGATCAAGATGTTGATCAGTGATCCTAAAGCCCCTTCTCACTCACTATTCATTGGATGGGCTCTGGTGTCGGTAAACTAATGATCACTGATCACGGTCCGCATCTGTGTGAAACAAACAAACCCTGTATTTCAACATGTGTGTTGTCCTTCTAACCTGAGTAATGAACATGGGAGTGCCAGTCTCACTGATCTGTGTATTGTATCAAATTAATCTGATGGAGTTGAGAACATGATCCATTTTATTTCTCAGACTTTTGAATTTGTTGCAATGATGGAGCCACTCACCATCGCTGCAGGTGGAGGCGGTGGGGCTGATGGAGGCTGACGGGGACGAGTCAGCTCCGTCCGAGGAATTGTGGGTCCTCTGCGAGACGAAGGATGCCTCCTCGATCGTTGAGGGGGCGGCCGGCTTGGTGATCGGCAGGAGAGGGAGAGGGCCGGTGCCTGGACACCAGGTCTGACGACGCTGGAGGCAGTAAAGGAATGAATGCAAATTTGAAGGATGGGTATTAAAACGGGAGGATCTAACCCATGGTATACCCACTCAAACCCTGTCAAACCTACAATCTGACGTTGCATCCTTCCTAACAAGCAGGGGCCTGGGTTACCGGGGAATGCTGGCAGTTCAGGCAGGCTCTTATTAAAGTTTGAAACTACATTTTGTGGAATATCTTGCTTTTGGATAAGGGTAATTGGCTCAGCCAGAAAGGTTATAAGCCTCTGATGTTTTTTTAAATCCACACTGCTCCCAAATAAAATATATCATATTAACTATGATTAACAAAACCTGCAGTGCCTGGGGCACTTCTGAGAAACACTTAATCTCCAGAAATGTTACATAATATTACCTTGTACTTGGCTTTCTTGGTCTCTGAGCCGGGCATGATGCGACCCCCTCCTGACACCAGGATCATCTTCTCCAGCATCTTGATCCTCTGCTCCTGCTGCTCGTGGAGGCTGGCCTTCTCTTCCAACACCTCGCCCTGCTGCTCAAGCTGCGGGAGGATGAGAATGTAGACACGGTGTGGGTTTAATGCGGGGAAATTGGGCAAAGTAGGTGAGAAGGGGATGGGATGGTACTTTTCTCCGAAAGGCTTCCGGTGCTTGGGGAGGTTTGTCGAGCCAAATGCCAGAGTGCAAACGGTGGAATGCTTTGGAAAGAGGAAAGGAAGGGTGAAGGTGATTTGTATGGTGTCGTGACTTTAAACATGGGGGAGGAAAGGGGAATACCCTGGTCAGTTTCTTCTGCTTGTACCAAAATTTGAGTTCAGATTGCCGTCAAAATCTTTGGTCGCAAGAAAAAGGGACCTAGCCTGGTCAGAATGCTCCATTTACACAATCAGCTCCATGCGGCGAAAGAGATGGAATGCTTCATAAATGGCAAGAGTTTTGTTCCTTTCCCACCCCTGGCATATTTCACATTACCTCTAGGATCTTTCTCTTGAGTTCCTGGATCTCCTTCTTTTGCCGTTGCATCATGGCCTCGTCCGAAAGGACCTCGTTGACCTCTGGCGTGTTCTTGATGGTCTTCGCACGGCTGGCAAACTGTGCAGAAGGGGAAAGAGTATTCAGTCATCAAACACAGTTCAGTTAAAAACTCGTACTGGATGTGAGAAAACCACCTGACAACCCGAACGTACCACTTTTCATATCGTGGTCTGATGGTGTTACCTAACCGCACTGCAGTAATAGGGTCTGACCAACGCCGGGAGATACTGCAATCACTGATGAGTGAAGTGAATAAAATGTTATTTTGTCTCTTTGATCCTTATTCAACAACTTATGACAAATGGAAGAAGAGTTAATAGTTTTAAGTATCAATTTCAGACTAATACCTCAGTACGTTCATTGAAATAAAGTGGAAAAACCATGTTAAATCTATAAGACCAACATTCTAATACTTTGAAAAAGATGCCAACAGTGCAATGGACAGGACCAAAAAGGTAGTTTGATGGCTTGGTCTGGGTAACGATAGCTTGATGGCTTGGTCGATATCGTGGAAGAATTCGGGTCAGCTATGAGAATATGGGTACAAGTGCTCAAGTACCTGGAGGGTGCTGTGGGTCTGGTCGATGGAGGCTGGGGTGATGGTGCAGATGATAGCTGTCTTGGCGTTTCCTCCCAGCGACGTCTGGAGGATCCGGGTCAGCTTGGAGTCCCGGAAGGGGATGAAGTCCGCTCCTTGGCTGAGCTTGTTGATGACCATGGCCAGCTGGTGCAGGCTCTGGTTGATGCGGCAGGCTTCTTTCAGCCTGGTTCCCTCCGCCTTCGTCTCGTTGGCCCGCTCCGATCCGGCCAGGTCCACGAGATTCTGAATCAGAAGAAAGAGTCCGTGAAAGAGGCCTTTATTTTTTAATTGCTGGGATGATTTTGAACAGACAGTCTGCAACTGCTATCTTTCTGTAAAACACACTGCTTACTTCTACAAAGCTCTGAAATGAGTTATTGTAGCAAATGTGCTGTCGGGGAAGGGACTTCCCCTCTAAGATAACTTACCAAATGAGACACTTTAACAGCCAGCTCCATAGACCTCTTCCGATCAGCCCTCTCCCTGGACTCAACGATCTGTACGCACACACACCAAAAACAAGAAAGGAAATAATATGAAGCATTTCTGTGAACCTTTAAGTTTCTGACGTAGTTTAAGTACATCTGGCAAGGCCTTACAGCACTTCCAGAGAATCTAGCATTGAAATCACTTGCTCAACATGAAATCTTAGCAAGACACATGACACAGACAACTGCACAGGGAGCCTTCTCTTAGTAAATACACTTTCCTTCCTTCTTTGCTAACTCATGGTCAATCTTTTTGGCCTATCCGCGGTTGGTAAAACTAATGGCTGGCCATCAGTACAAAAAGCACTAGGATGATTAAAAAGTTGATGCAATCCTAGGCAGCAATTGAAAAATAGAAATACCACTATCTTTGATAACAGCGCAGCAACTTTGCAATTTGAAGCAAAACCTGTAATCAACCATAGGTAGACGTTCCACAAACCTTGACTGCCTGCACAAATGGTTTAAAGCAACAAGAAAAAAGGTCCATTGACGAGGTCTCTCAAGGAAGATACACAACTTCTTTTAATCCTTTTCACAGTTTCACACCGTCAAACTCTCCATGCAAAACCACGGCAGGGCAGGGTACAGTGACAGAGTGGATGGCTTTTGGAAGACCGACAGCGGCCGTGTTCACTGCAACTTACCATGCAGAATATTGTGTGGGAGCGGCTACTCCGTTCGTTCATGTCTGTCTGGCCGAAATGACGCCGAGCTGGATGAACCAAAAAAAAATGATCAATTCATTCAAGAAGATTTAGTTGAACTGCAACCAAAAGTTTCTTCTTACAAGACACTGTTTGAGGGCACCACTATACAAAAGGTTCTTCTTACAAGACACTGTTTGAGGGCACCACTATACAGAAGGTTCTTCTTACAAGACACTGTTTGAGGGCACCACTATACAGAAGGTTCTTCTTACAAGACACTGTTTGAGGGCACCACTATACAAAAGGTTCTTCTTACAAGACACTGTTTGAGGATACCACTATACAAAAGGTTCTTCTTACAAGACACTGTTTGAGGGCACCTGTATAGTGGCACTATACAGCGTACTGTGGTTTTCACATTTCTTTTAAAAACATTAAACGGCTGATTATCTCATGGAGAAGAAATATCTGTAGAGTACAAATATTATACCTTCTCCTTTCTTGAGCAGCTGAAGGACATCCTCTGGCTGGGTGACAACTTCTTCCGTCAAGTCGTGGACAAAGACACGTTTCTGAGGGCAGTGGAAAGGGAAAAGAAATCATTAGGTTAGCCTACAACCAGAATAATGGCTGTAAACTGAGTGCTCATTTGATTGGAGGTTAAATGGATCAATCGTCAAATAATAACTAGGTTGAGGTAACAAACTGCGTAATGGGGCCATGTGATGGTGTCCTATTCATGCCAAGATTTCCAAGATAAAAAAATTATAATAGAATAAAATAAGCTCAGGGGTAGTGTTGAAGCAGGAAATGAACAGAGAAGCGATGCAAAGAAGAGAAAAAAAACTAGTTAGGGGCTTCTGAGGGGAATAGAACAAATTGATGTAACCAGTGAGGGTATGAAAAGGGATGGTGCCAGGGGGTCTGTTAACCACTAGTGTTAGATAAAAGTTAAGAAAAAGAGTAAATGGCCCAGTGGGTAGACACTTCAGAGAAAGGGTCAAGGCTGTCAAAAAAGGATAGCGGCAAATTATGAACACAACTCCAGTCTTTACTGGTCGGGGAGGGGGGGTTAGATGAAGGGTAAGGAAAGGAAATGAAAACATAGGGTGGAGAATCTACAGATTGGGATGTACATGAGGAGGGAGTGAGAAGGAGAGATGGATTCTCGGCACTCACATCAACTTCTCTGATTTGGAGGCTCTTTTTCTCGTTACTCAGCAGGTCACACAGCCCTTCGTTATACAGCTCCATGTAGCTGACTCGCAGGAGGAACTCGCGGTTCGGTGTCTGCAGGGGAAAATAACCCAAATAATCTCTGGACTCTTATATATACACATCATGCCCTTGTGATTTTCTTAACCCCTTCGCTACGGAGGACTGCTACTACCGCACCGTTGTGTGAGGCTTAGTTCATACCCACCCATCCATACAGTCTATTCACCATGCAGCTGCTGGTTCAATGGGGCCTGCTGCTGGACAAAGCCCTCCATTCAGGGCATACCACAGCCCAGCAGTCAAGGTCAAAATAATCCCGCCGTGCAGGGGTTAAACTTGTCCAAGGCGGGGAATTTATTATTGGCTGAAAATTACAGTCCATTACAAAAGTTGGACAACACAAATGATGACCGTTGGTGGTCATTTGTTCAAGACTTGTGAGACATTTCTTACCACATCGTAGTGTTTTAAAAACCCCGAGACAGTCATGAAGCAATATTTGCTACAATGCCCATCCGTGGCCGAGGGCCACTCAAGGGTTTTACACATGGCTCAACCTCCCTGGACTGTGTGAGCCTGTATGTGCATACACTCCATGGAAATCACTCAACCATTTGGGATGAGTACAGACATCTAATACTGGCTTTACTGCAGAAAAAACTTTCCAGAGCACAGTCATCCTCCTTGTTACAAGACAGGAAATTCCTGCTTATTTACACATTATCTGGAGACTGGTGCACAGTGGTTATAAATCATTTCTCATGCTGTTTACTCGTATTATTACAAAGTGATTCAATAGGGATTACTCATAACGTGGCACTTGCATTATTCCCTATATTAAATTAATATTTTATCATCATTTGAGGTCCTCAAATATGACTTAAAATGTTGAAATAAACCTTTCAACTTTGGCCACCTGTGCAAAATGGTAGGCTATGTTTGTAAGCGACAGAAAGGTCTGTTGTGAGGAGCTCCAGTTGGAAATCTTACATTCTGAATGCTGTCAAAGATGTCTTGTACCGCACAGGGGATGATGCCAGGGGATTCACTGTCCCCCATCATGGTATAAGTCTTTCCACTCGATGTTTGCCCGTAGGCAAAAATTGTGCCTGCAAAGAAAATGGACGGATTTTTCCCACTTTAGCTGTTTTGCCCTTCCGGGCTGAGGATTTCTTAACACCATAAAATTTGCTTTATTTTGTAACGTTTTTGTATAATAACCAATTGGCTAGTAAAGGTGTTTGTACCTTTATGGATGGAAATAAATTAAGTCAAACTGTTTCGTTCATTGACGAACCAACTGAAAAGATTTGTCACCGGTGCGACAAAGTACGTGTTCCCAGCCAACCCTTCAATTTCATAATTTGTTGTGTACTCATTTCTACATATGATTCCTGCACAAGTTCATGTTGATTTCCACAAACTGGCACTGTGCCATAGACATAATCATGACTTGTTTTCAAAACGGAATATAAATTTCACCTTTCAGATCTGATTGGCAACAAGTGAACTCGACAGTCTAATGAATAGAAAAATGCCAAAATGAAATAGAAACTTTAATTTGTTTACCGTTAATGCCATCCATGGCCTCCACCACGATAGGCTGAGCAATCTCCTCGTACACGTCATTGGTTGTCTCGCTGGAGTCAAACACACGATCTATAACAGGTAGAGATGCAGGAAAAACAGTCGAAACTCGGTTTAAGTCGTCCGTTTTGTCTCTAGCCTAGCGATCCTTGCTGTCTGTGTACAGTTGCTATGAGTTCAGAGAAGATATTTCAACTGCTATTCATTATTTCCCCTTTGCTTTGACTCGAAAAGCGGCTGTTCATGGAATTAATTACAAACAGCCCAGTTCTCTGTGATTACATGAAGCATGTGTAGAGTTGATCAAACCTGGGAACTTCATGTCATCAAGACGCTCAGAAAGTACTGTTATGTCACTGTTAAGTTCATCCTGGAGTTGTAGGGAAATCCCACTTGATAAAGGTAGTAAACGGTGGTCCTGAGATGCTTCAACACATTACATAAGTTGCGACACTGTGGAACTACGCGAGGGAGGATTATCCACTTCCTAGCCTGATTCCATCTCACAATTTTCAACAAATGGAAAGACTTGGCCTTTTCTGACTCACCAAACAGGTATTCCTTCCTGCAGGCCTTGCCCCGCTGGTCCACCTGGGTGATTGTGTGGGTGTCTGCCTTCCAGTGTGTCACTGCATCCACTTGCTTCTCCCTGGGGGAAACAGATTAGCACATTGTGACAAAACGTGTTGTGCTAATTGGAAGGCAATGCCATAAAGCACTTGCACAAAACCTGTTATGTATCACTTAGCTGTTCTCTTTTTTTAACTGCTCATTTTTACACGAAGGGCCTTTGGTACTACTCTTGGGTCCTTCATCTGTTCTTTTCAGTTTTAAAAGGAAAATTTGATGTTGCCATCACTGGTAATATTAATAAATCATTAAAAAAACACTTCTAAGTGAACATACCTCTGAATTAAGGGACGCACTCGAATAGCAACATGTACATTATCCATCACAGCTCAGTCTTGCGAAAAATGTGACCTGGGTACAGAAATGTCAAAACAGTGACGTCAAATTTAACCCACAAAGAAATCTGAAATTCTACTGAAAATCTAAGCCAAAGATACTAAACTATATCTTGCAATCTACACCAGGAATGCAGCAGAATGCATTCAAGCAACTAGCAAAACGTCCTAAAATTAAATATTAAAATTCAAAATGAAATAAAATTTCAATTCAATCTGGTGAAAACAAAGCCACGACAATGTAAGCAGTACAATCTATCTCGGCAGACCAATTATAAGTTCCAAAAAACAATCATTCTGCACCAACACAAAACCTTTAGGCCTAAATTCAATGGAGACCGAACAGAGAAACATGCGCATAACATGTCCATTTTTAAACAATTAGGGCCAAGGCTACATGACTTACAATGATTATGCACTAGGCCTAGTAGTAGAAAAGAAGCTTAAAATATTATTAAAGTGATTTCTAACTTTATTATATGCGTGACATGTACATCACCAGGTGATCATACATGCATCATGATTTGATATTCTTGTCAACAAAGGGTCTGCCTGGCTCGCACCATGCATGGTGCCGGGCTGTGAATGTCATCGCCGTGCAGCTTACAATAACGTTAGGCCTACTGCGCTGCATATGCTCCCCTTTTTATAATCGCAATTAAATTTCCCAGATTTTTCTCCGGCTGGATGATAAATATAAGAAACACTAAATGCTGCTTAAACTCACTCCCTCAGAAAAATAGCGATGCCACATTTGACCTGTTCTGTTGACCGTGTTGGGTGAGGATTTTTATTGCTGCGGTGCAGACATTTAAATCAACCGGTAAAGCAGTGGTAAACAGCTTCACACATAACTTTCAATTTATTAATCCGCGACGGCCTGTCACTGTTCTTTAGATTTGTCAAAGAGCAGTTGTTTTTACCTTTATGTAACGTTTTACAATCAAGTAGAACTTCATAAAAGATGATACTTATTCATAACCTACGAATGAAACTTTTCTCCATTTTGGGGGGAATGAAGGCATAACTACTTTAATTTTGCGTATTGGCATTAAAGTTTACAAGGAGGGAAAAGTTAAGTCTGGTTCCTTTATGGTAGCCCTGCCATGCAGGTAAACTATATGGGGAAGTCTGAGTATTTTATGCCATAACCTGGTGCACAAACTTACTGTTTTCTAACTGCAAGTGCAACGTAGATTTTTTGGAGGCAAAAATGGCTTCAAAAGATTTGAAGTTAGCCATAAATCTTCTCCAAACTTACGGTGGAAGGGACAAAGTCATGAGAATCATATCTTATGGATCGCTACTGCTTTCTGGCCTCGTGAAATCACCGTCAAAGTCAAAGAAACTATTGACAATTTTCACGGAACTCAGTGGATGCCGAACGATTCTACGACTGTTCGATGATTTGCCGATGTTGGGGTATTCGCTATCGTATGGGTTGGGTGCGCAGGTACAATTTGCCCCCAAATGCTACTTAATTAACGAAGCACACAAATGTATCATTTTCAGGTTCTTGACCTGTCGAGAAGTGATTACGGAAAGGGAGAGGGAGAGCACATTTTCTTCCAGAATATGGTCTCTAAAATGTGGGCCTGAAATGTGGATAGACTGTGCAAAATGCAAATAAATACTAAAATAGGCCATGGAGGAAGGAACCTTCCTCCATGAATAGGCTTAGGCCGATTAAAATTTATTCCACTCAAAGATATATTTAATGGGCCGGAAGGACCTTTGATGCTCATGATATTTGATATTTCAAGTTATTATTTTCCAGACTATTAAGAAAAACACCTCTCTTGTACAGTATTTTAATGTTTAACAAACACACACCATGGACACTTCGGGCTAGGCTTGTCCCTCGATCTCTGCGCGGCCCTCGTAGCTGCATAGTCATCACCATCGTCTCAAGCCGGGGTAAACACTCACGTATGTACATGCATGTACATTGAATTTGGAACATGGTTGATTGGTGTTTAATTTTGTTGCATGTTTTTTTATACCCTCCTGTCCTGGGACCGAATTTTATGGACTTGAAGAATCCGAGAATGCTCATGTTTTAAGCTTTTTTGTCATAAATCCAAATTAAGTGGGATGGAAGCTATGAACCTTTCACGTAGATTCATTTCTGTCATTTTTTTGGGGGGGGGAATAATTTTCTTTTGATTAGTTCTCAGTCTTAAATTGCAAGCAGACAAATTAAAAAAAAAATTTTTTTCGATTGCCTTTTATCAACTGCTTGAATTCGATGCATTAAAACATGCTTTAGTTGACTCCCAGCTCCTTTTTTTTCTTGCAGGAGAAGAGCCTGTGGCTTCGTGTCCTGAGCCTCGCCAACAATCTGATTGACCAGCTGTACTTCCCCCTGGAGCACATAGCTTGGGCCGCCGACAAGAAGCTCATCGATGTCTCGTCATCGCCTTGGTGGATACTTTGCATAGTGGCCTGGGGGTTGTCCCTGAGCATTAGCATACTTAGGTAAGAAGTAGCCAATCACAGGCCTGTTGGTGTTCAGCCGTTGATTTTGGTCTTAACCTCAAGGGGGGGTTAAGTTTGTGGAATGGCCAAGCGGAGGAACTAAGTGCAAGAGACAGTGCAAATCCCACACATCCAAAAAAGTGGTTGTACAAAGAAACAAACGGACTTGCTCACATCAGAGAAGAAGGGACCAGGGGTGACTGTGGTGGGAATACGTTTTGAAAAGGACCAGAACGCTCGTACAGTTCAGCACATGTGTCTCTGGAGCTTGGTTCTTGGTATTCAAATGACATTTTTTTAATTTCCCAGGAGTTTAATGACACTCGTGAGCTTGAGGAGATCACGGAAGAAACTGGAGCAGGAGATCCAAATGGAAGACCCCTGTTGTAGCTCCGGCAGGTGAGATGGCATTGTATTGTCTTCATTTGCTCCTCCCGAATTGCTTTGCCATCCGTCGTCCTGCATTTGTGAAGATACTGGCTTGCGAGTGGCCACACTTTAACAAAACACTATCCTTAGACAAAGACCTGCCAAAGCTTGCGCAAGTCTGCAAGTGCACATTAGAGAGAGGTAATGCTAGATTGCCCTTTGTACTTCAGCTTATGTTTGTTACGTATTGGTGTACTTCCTTTGACCTTGCATTGCTTTAAAATACTAAATTTCTGTGTCTTACAAATACCCAGGCAAGAGTCGTCGGTCGTGGAGGGACAGCAGATTTCCCGTCTCAAGGAGGCGGAGCGTGCCCACCTCCTGGAGGTGCTGAAGTATGCCACGGACCTCTGCAATGCCATCCACTGGATGCCGGTGGGTTTCCTCTGGGGAGGCAAGCTGTCCGACGCCACCGTGGGCTTCCTGGGCACCATCTCCTCCGTCCTCTACCTGCAAGCCGTGGTGCGGCAGACTCAAGCCAGGCTCGCCGCGCAGTGAGTGCGATGCGAGGCTTGACGTGGCAAGCGTACACCTGCTGGGAGGTGATTCGTGGATACAGCGTGTTCACAGCTGTGTGTGAATCAACAGGCTCTGCCCAGGAGTAACGTGCAATGCTGTAGCGGAGTCCATCACAAGTCACCCAGACGTAAGCCAACTCACCAGCGATACAGATGAGCCGTGGCAAAAGCGTTCTTTTGTTGTTGTTCACCTCATTACTAAGGATGGAAATTTACGCTTAATTTGAAATATTTGGAAAACCTTCCCACACTGTTTAAAGGTTTAAATGTGTAAACGTCCCTCTCTTATCCGTTACTTATATCTGGTCTTGCGGACAAACTTGCGAAGAGACGTGTGAAAGGACTTGCGATTGACTCAACTACAACACTAGGAGCATGCATATCTACCGACAGCGGCTCCCAAAGCCAGCCGGTGGCCTTCATAGACATACATTTTATCTGCAGCCACAGCCGTTACTTTCCAAGCACTGCCTTGTTAATTCAGAGCCCCTTCTGTATTTGCTTTCGATACCCCTGTGAAAAATAACGTATGCCCCCGGGCTCCTTCTCAGAAATTTCACTCCGGTCCCGCTATTGAGCCGAAGACAAGTAGTTCTAAACAGAAGCCTACCTGAAAAGGTGTTAACTCCCCATTTCGGATTCTACACACCACATTTCGTCAGACAAATGATTAGTTGTCACTTGTGGTTCACCACAGAGCGGCCAGAGCGTCTTCCGAGTCTTCTCAACGCTCCCGAAAATCATCTCCCAGTACTTTTTATGACCCCTGCAAGGAAGAGTGCGAGAGGTGTTCAATCCTATGCAAGACTGCCATTGCAAAAATTGACGTTTCTACTTGCAGTCACAGGGCAATTTTTACATCGCAAAAATTGACGTTTCAACTTGCAGTCACAGGGCAATTTTTACATCGCAAAAATTGACATTTCTACTTGACGTCACAGGGCAATTTTTACATCGCAAAAATTGACGTTTCTACTTGACGTCACAGGGCAATTTTTACATCGCAAAAATTGAGTCATGGGATATGATGCTTCCGCCCTGTTCAGCTGAACTTCAGCACTGTGGGGAACCTGCAGTTGGGTCTAATGGTAAGGCGACACGCATGTTAACTTACCACAGAGCCTGCCGTGCAGTTATAATGGATCTTTGCCGCGGACGTTTGCCATCTACAGCTGAAATAATCTGCAAGAACTTTGCCGAACTTGATTGAGATGAATACCATTACCATTTGCTTGTAGCTTGTACATGTAATGACATTGTATTTACTATGCAATAGTTGAGGTGAATATGCACTGCTGAGTTCTGATACAACCCAAAATTGGCATTTGCTCGTTGAACAAATCAAACATGTTTAGCAAATTAAAAGAAAACAGAGACACAAAACTATGCAATGCTTTGAAATCCAACCACCTCGAAAAACCAATTTAATTTGTAACTTGTTTTGCTGTAGTCTTTTGTATTTGTTTCACAATGCATATTGTTTTAACATGACACAAAACCACACATACAACATCAAGCATTCCTTGCAAACTGCGGTTTACAATGGCACTGTCCATCTTCAAAGCACTATTTCCATGCATTATCTATAATGATGTTTTCACAGTTTCTAGTCTAACAATGATGTACAGTTGCACTTGCTTCTAAGATAACGTTTTATCCAATTGTCTCTTTCTAATTGGAATGGGCTCAAACTTATGCACTCAAAATACATGTACAAATGTTAATTACCAACATGAATTTGTCTTAGAGAACATTTAAAAAAAAATTTATTTAAACTAAATTGCAATTACTGTGAAGACAGTATAAATAGTTTTAAGAAATGTACAATTATATGCATAAATGTGTATAAACAAGTAAATAACACTAAGTTATATTTGGAAGCTGCCTTATTTGGTCAAAATATGTATAAATTTAAAAACTACAATTTGGTTAAGTTTGAAATGAAGTGTTGCAATAAATTCTTCCTTTTTTCAGTATTCACGCAACTCTTGCTATAAAGGACTGCTACAATCTTGGTTATAGCAAATTAATAAAATTTTGGTCTCTTTAACTTCAGGAAGATATTTATTTTACGTAAAATTGTATAGAACAAATTACCTCTTAATTCAAAACTGGAACAGTAATACCATCTTAAGACCCCACAAGAGAATCACGAGACCTCCAGTCTGAATTCAAGCCACAAGCTGCTCCAGTGAATCTCAATGAAAGAATTCCTTTGTCACTGTTTCCTTGTGGCTTGTCTTATGACGCTCTTGACTTCAGCTCTGGTTGAAGATACCGGAACCACGATAGGGGCAAACTGATCACAACATGATGTATCCCTGGTGAGTTGCATGGCAGTGAGATGGACTGCCGGGGTCTCGACTCGACCTTTCTGCCAGCAAAATCTCCAGAGGTTGATTCGGTGCTGACAAGTTTCATGAACTTTACTAACCTTGCCAAACAGGCAGCAAGTGCTTTACATAACATGCGCGGGAACAAATTCGACGGAGGGATGGTTAAACTTAGATCTAACCTAATTCCGCAGAGGGGCTTGAACAGAAAGCCTCTTATCCTATTCTGCTGAGTGAAGGAGTTCTGAGAACCAGTTGAAATCAACATGCTAAGCATATGATAGTTGGTAACCTGGTTTTCTGAAAATTTAAAAATAACACCTTGGCGTCTGGCATCCCTGTGGAAATTGATCGTCGGAATTCATTGGAAAATTAGGTTTAACTTGCACAAATTTGAAAATGCCTCAGCAAAATACTCGGTCTCTGAACATACCACAGAAACATGAGTAGCACACTGTTTTGAAATCTAAGCTATTCTATTACTGATATGACATTATTGCTTTCAATTTAAATATTTCACTCACTTTTTTCAATAAAGTACCTCTGAAATTGATCTACTAAACACAGACGAAAGTGTTGCTTGAATATGTACTGTTACAATACTGAAAGCACCATGATCTTAAAATGGTTTGGCGGCAAAAAAGTGCACGTGCTAGATTAACAAAAAATATATGCTTAAAATAATGTTGGCAAGAGAGAGAAAGGCGTTTAGTATTTTTAAATAAGCACCGTTCAAAAGTAGTTGGTCCGACTACAGTTCAAGCCAACATCCTGTATAGGCGTTGCATGAAAGAAAGCAGTATAACATATACACAGTGACTGCCTAACAAAATCCTCAAAGGATTAAAACTTTCGACGTTACAAAAGTATTTTTTTAAAAATGGCCGGCCATTTCATGCAGAATGTGCAACGGTTTTACTCTGAAAGACTTCGCGTTTCCTAACTTTGGCAGAATAGATGGGGGTTTAATCAAGTTTGTACAAATTCAGCACTGGAGTTAAGAGCTGGTTTATCAAATTTACCTGCTGTTAGCGGTGTTGGGTTGAAAATGCTCGTTTCCTGTACCCCAAATTTCATTTTGCTGCATTTTTTTGTGAAAGGAATTTTGTTTTTGAGCTAGTCAGCTTTGTGGGAGAGTTTTTGCATTATTCTTGGATGGTGATGGATGGGCGAGCACACACAAATGTATATGAACCTGAACGTCCTGGTATTTCCTGGTCAATATTTTTCCCTATCAATTTTTCTCCCGTGTTGAAGTGACCGGAGTCCCTACTTAGTACAAGGACACAATTCCTGCGCATAACTTAAAGACACAGATCAGTCTGAAATCCTAAGTTGCTCACAACTTGTAAAGTGATTGAGAAGTATGGTGTTCTCAACTTCCAGCTTGATCAGAATTATTAGACTTGGCCACAGTCCAAAATCACGCTGCCATTCCCGAGATTTTGGAAGGTAGTCCTATTTACTGTTATTTAGGGAGGGGCTTTCTGCATGCATCAAATGGGCGTAGCCCGCTGCCACCTTGCTCCCGGGGGAGGGCTTTCCTAGGCTTCCCTCGGGAGGGCGTTCCAACTGGATGTTGGGTTGGGCAGGGCTGCCGTTCTGATAGCCTTTGGAGGAAGTGGGCTTATTCGGTTTGGCGTATTGGGGGACCTGGCTCTTCTGCTTGTTGGGTTTGGCATAGTGTGGGACCTCCTGCTGGTCTGCCTGTTGGCTCTTTCGCTTCATGGGCTTGGCGTATTGAGGGATCTCCCCCTTAGGATTCTTGCCAGAGAGCTTATCTCTCTTGGACTTCGGCTGATTGGAAACTGACTCGGGCGGAGGTGGAACTGGCATCCCCGGATACTCGCTACAGTCTTGCGACGACCGCTTCGGGTCGAAGCCCACATATGCATTTTCGTATGGCTGGTTAGAGGGCTGCACGTCCGTGCTTGGGAGTTTCAAGGAAGAACTTTTACGCTGGACTTCAGAGAGGAGTTCCCTTCGTGGGCTTTTCAGGGAGGAGGCCTTGCGGTTGTTGAGTAACGGGCTCATCTTTGCGTAGCCGGAAGACGTGCTGATTGCATCTTGGTGGTTTCCGACTGGAGGGCCCATGAACGAACAGCTGCTTGCATCTTCATAGCTGCCATCATCCTGAAGAGAGCCGTACATACCATCAGTGACAACTGGCCGACGGACAGACCTCTCACGGGGCAAAAAATCAAGCCTGTCATAGGATTCCTCACCCTTACCCGTCCCTTTCTCTTTCAACACATTTAATTCGTTGACGGTGACATATGAATATTCAGAGGGTACGTTTTCAGCATGGACAGTGACGTTACCGGTGGCAGCATAGGGCGAGATGTCACTTGGCTCCACATGCTCTCGGGGCAAGTTTGGCATGTCTTTGTGAAGTTCGCTCACATCTTCATAACCACTTGTAGGTCTGTAAGATGTGGCCGACTGTTGAGCTGAAAGCATCGGCATACTGCTCGCATCATCATAGGTGTTACCTACAAATTAAAGATTTGGGGAAAAATGTTAAGCTGCGAGTTAATAAAAAAAGTTGATTTGCTCAAAAAAAATTTGAAACAATCTCTTTCAAGTCCAAAGCAACTTCTCGTCACCACATGAAGAAGAAACACTTCACTTTTCTTGAAGATTTTTTTTCACAAACAGATTTTACTAGACCCTTTGCATTGTGCATTCATAAACAAATTCTAATCAGCATCCGGGTCTGCCCTTTTGGGGTCAGCTGGGCACTGAGGTCAACGGTTGCAGAACTCTGGTGCCATACTGTGTCTCATCACTCAATGCAGATGGTATAGCAACCCAGACATTCGGTGCATTACGTGCGGTAATTAGACCCCAGGGGCCCAACGGGAAGACAGCAAGTCCGGTCGGTTACCTGTGGCTTTATCGGTCATAGGAACTCCCTCAGCTTCCTGATTTCGGCCAAGCTTCCTGTTCAGACAATAGGCAAACAGGACAAGAGGACGGCATGATCAGAGCAAAAGGAAACACAGGCATGCTATAGTAAATAAACGACGCAACAGTTTCTGTCGAAATATGAGAGTGCAACATTTTTCTTCAGGTAACAGGAACACTGATGCGATGCGATTTGTGTTACAAGGAAACACGGATCCTTCACCCGGATTTGAAAGTTTTTAGTACAGATTTTGTTTTTTGAGTTGTAAAACTGGGTTACAGGGATATCGTGTTTTTTAAATCTTTGAGTTTATAGCACATAAATATTTCTTGTACACAACCGTTGAATGCTTCAAGCATGCAAGCAATCAGAAAAAAAAGTAAGCCAACCTCACAAAATGAATTCAAAAGTTTCCTGAGCCCCTTTTCAATTGCAGGTCTTTAAAAGACCTTTTCACGTTTCCCCCTCGTAACATCCCTTGTCAATAGGATGCCAAACTAACCAAATTCAAACAGAAATATTTTAACCTTAACCCTCTTCAAGATGTATTTCTGCGTTGGGGAGATGTTAATTATATATAACCTGTTACATGTAATTAACATCTCCCCAATGCAAAAATACATCTTGAA
>NW_019091356.1:1896021-1983969 GCF_001949145.1 Acanthaster planci | reverse complement strand
GCACTAGTAAGCAGGAGGTCGTGGGTTTGAATCCCATCCGAGTAAGCTTATGAGGTTTTTTTTCGCAAGCTCTCGGACAAGCACTGAGCATACAGTGCTTATTAATATATGTTGGGCAAAACCTGTTATATATACTTAACCCCCTTATCGGAATCACATCACTAATAGGAAACTCCTAGCTGTACATATGACTTCACAGTTTTTCGGCAACTTTACAGGAAGTAATTTAGCAATAGGGGAAGTAACCCGATCCCAAAGGTGAACTGCTTTACACTTTTACAATGTTGCATGCTGTTTCACCAAACCTCCACATGGTAGATTGAAAGGGAACTCCGGGTGTTTTGTCTTCTTGTTTCAAAACCTTCCCATATTTATTCCCAAACCTTGAGCATGTATGGAAAACTTTATGCGAGTTTACATACACCTAGTTTCTACACAAGCTTTTGACGCTTTGCCTCCAATGTTAGGGTATTGTTTATCAATTTGCCAGCAATTGCTAGATGAGCTTTGTGACTCAGTCCTCTTCCATCGATGACATGTGATGTTTGGAGGTTTTGACATCTGTTTTTCATCATACAAAGATGGCAGGATATAGCTTAATGATTGCATGGTGCCAATGGAATGACATGTGGCTTACACTCATTTAAATTGAAGACTTTCTGTTATGAGCCAACCATTAGGAAACAATCATTTAGAGAGTTCGTGTCCTTCATTGCCAAACTTGGATTGCTTTAAAGGGACCATGAAATAGAAATATTTTACTAAATCCCTTGAAATTGCAATGTGGGTTTCAATTTGCCTCATTTTTCCAATTTTATTGGACCTTTTTTGGTTTTTATGCTAATACATATTTGCATATTCATGAGCAACACTATGATGTCATCAAGGTACTGAGCCTCAATGTTTCACTGATTTGTGCACAGGAAATTTCTGGATTTTTCTAAACACTGCTATTGTACATTTCAGTTGCTTTGGCAATTTATTGTTGAGTAAATATATGACAATAAGCAAGCAAGCCAGCAACCTGTTCGTCGAAATGGTTTCAGATAGCAAATTCACAATTTGAACATAAAGACATGCGAACTGAACAATGTCTTCCTGGATTTACATCAAAGCAAAAGCGCCCTCACTTGTTCAGAAATGCTTGGTCCATTTTGAATGTTTAAAAAAGAGCACTTTTCAGTTCACGTAGCTCAAAATACATGTCAAACAGTTTTATGCACTGAAGAAGAGTACAGAGATACACAAAAAGTGAATCGAAGAAAAATTCATGTATTCTATAGATTAAATGAAGACAGAGACAGTCACCACTGAATGAGTGTACATTACACAAGACCATTTACGGGGTTGATGCTATTAGACAAAGATATTTGAGGAACTTATTTCATGCAGATGCTGTGTCAAAAACACTGCTCAGCAAGTGAACAAGAGAAGCAAAAGTTAGCTGAGGGCTATGTCAAACCAAGGTACGCTGCCTGAGTGAGCCCAGTTTTTGATTAGCAGATAAATGCAACTGGAACCCTGGTGAACTTACGACTCAACCAGGAGCCTTGGAGACTCACTCACCTTGTATTTTTTTGCCTTGTTCTCACCAGGCAGACAATCAGTATCACTACGACAATTAGAAGCCCGGCAGCCCCAGCGGCTGTGGCGATGACCAGGGTCATCATCGACTTCGCTTGGTCGGCGGGCAATTGATTGTGCTCCTGCAGGCTTCCGGCAGCGGTGGTAGGGAGGAAAGTCTGGACTGAGGGGGGCTGTTCATTCCCTGTCCCAAAAGAAATCAGATCACAAGGTCAATTTGATGAGGCAAAAGTTGGTTGCTAGTGGAAATGTGATCACCCAACACAGGCATTTTTCTGGGGGAGCGGACCACCCGTCGGGTAGGGGACAAGCACTGGTCGGCAGCGAGCTGGTAAACCATCAAAGATGGAAGGGGTTAAGGTATTTTCAAATCAATTGGTACTTTTTATGCCCTTTCCTCAGTTGGCTTTCTTCTTCCGTTTTTCATTTTATTGTTTTTCAATATTTTTTCCCAGGAGACAAGCATCACTTTCCCAACTTCTGATGCCCCTGCATTATAAACCATCCCACTTCCTTGAAAATCCACTGATAGGTTTGGAAGATTTTGAAGGATATGGGAAGGTAGAACCAAGTCACCATCCCTTTACTTGGAGTGTGGGGATTGATGCTACCACCATTTAGAGAATGGAGACAGTTCCACTTGTTTACGGCACAGTGGTGGTTACTGGAGTGTCAAGGAATGTTCCAGGCAGAAAGGTCCTTGGATTTAAGGTCAGTGTTGTTGATGGAATCACTGACTGGGGCTTTAGCGAAAAACATGACTTGTTCCTCGACGTCCAGAAAAAAGTCTTGATTACAATACTGTTGTGGGTTAATGGTTCCTCTCTCAAATAGAGGCCAGTCATTGTTCACAAGGTCGTCACAGAGGGCAGACATTCTCAGCATTTGCACCTACATGTATTTGTAGAAGCATTCTCAGAATTTGTTCTGACATCACCAGGTTCTCTTTACTCAAATCAATGAGTATAAAGTGCGTGTTGAAAGTCTCGGGTCAGGTACCTTGTCTCTTTCAAGTCCATGTCATTTGATCATGGAAAGTCGAATCCAATGCCAAGCCCTCTGGCACAGAGAAGGTATTCATTTCCCCCAAAGAACTGGCGAGCAGCCACAATTGATATGAATACTTCTAAATCGAATTTTTTTTCTCATCTCGCAAGAGTGAGACACACATGTTTTGTACATTGTCTTGCTCTGATTGGAACATTCTCTGACCTGTCTATCTTAAAGTAGCATATGCCGATTCAACCCAGTGACAGTCAAAATACTGGGGAACTAAAAAAACTATGTGAACCTTTCGACAGACACCTGCACAATGGTCTGACGCATTCCCTTTAATGAAGGACATTTTTGTGACTCATGATATGGACAGACCTCACCCAGACAACGGCACACTGGAGGAGAAACAGTAGACTCTTGTCTGGTCAAATATGCATACAAGGGACCAAAATAAAGCACGGGTGGGATCGGAGAAAGTCAAGCAGTGTTTGTATACACACAAATGGCCTATATTTGTAGAAAACACAGTGTTTATACAAAACAAAATTTCTTCATCTCTGTGGATGGCTGCTGAGGTTGACTTTTGTTGAAGCCACTAATCCTAACCCCTAAGATGGTGGGAAAAATTAGGTTAAAAATGGAGAAATAAAGGCTCCGTGAGATGACATGTAATTACTGGATAACTCCTGGTTGATAAACTGTTGATTAATTTACCTGTGGGACAGTCTGCTTGTGAGAAACACACGCCATCCACGAGACAGTCGCAGGGCGATGTGCAGTGGGGGCTGTTTTGCGAATCCGGCCCACAGAGACAATGTCCGGTGACCGGATCGCAGGGTCCAACGGGACATTGACAGAGCTCCAGGCAGTTCAAGCCAAACGTCCCCTGGGGGCAGGGCCGGCCACAGCTCTCGCCCGTCCACCCGGGCGTACACTCGCACTTGCGCGTCGCTGAGTTGCAGGTGGCGCCGTTGATGCACATCGGCGAGCAGAGGTTGGTGCAGTTCATGTAAGCCACCGCGGGAATGCACAGGCTGCAATCCTCACCCGTGTAATCTGGATGTTTGAAGGAGATCAGATTAACAGTTGACCAGGTGCTCAAATGGGATTTCTACCTACCACTCTGCATTGAGCTGACTTCATTCTTAGAGAATAGGCCCTTCAAAAAGACACATTTCTTAAAAGGTCAGCACATGCTGTAAATTAAAAGGTTCCCTGGAACATCTGTCAATTTCCCAGAAAAACAACAAACATTTTTGCTAGTGTCAGTTACTTCAGCAAGTCATCTTTTTTACTAAATAACTGAATGGTTCCTGTAAGGCAGATCCAGGGTGGTAAACACAGGGTGCCAGTAAGTGAAAAAAAAAGCCAAACAATTGAAATACGGGCACAGAGGCAAACAGGTGTATAATGCTGGTTTTCTGGAAAGGACGACACTAATGTTAAGTTTTCTTTACAGTAAATTCTCAGAACCTACGTAACTTTCTCTGGTAACCTAAAGTTTATTCTTTGTATCTAGTGAGGACGACGTCTACCGCAGGTCCAACTCCATGCAAGCTAGCAATCTGCTATGTGATACATGGTGACTGGAATATATATTTAGAGTTCAAGACCAAAGTGGATCTCTTACCAACAGAGCAATGGCATTTCTTGATCTCCGTCAGACAGTCCCCACGCTTACATTCCAGGCCGCAGTGGTCCAGACATTTATGCGGCTGTTCACGAGGCATGCACAGGCTGCAATCCAGCAAGTAGTAACCCCTCGGGCAGACGCACGTCCCAGCATCGCACCATCCTCCGTTCAGGCACGGCCGGTCTGGGCAACGCTCTGTGCCAGGCCGGGGCCAGGACGGGCTGGGATAGGGGTCTGGGGCGGGTTGGTGAATGGTGGCAGTCACTCTGGGCGTGACCACTGCTGGGACCTCCCTCCGTGAGCTGCAGTCCACTCCCCAGAACTCCGGCAGACACTGGCAGGTGCCCGTCTCCCAGGTACAGGTGCCTCCATTGCGACAGGGGTACCGGCAAGGAGACGTGCAGACCGTCGTGGTGACTTGGCACACTTCACAGTTATGTGACGAGATATTGCAGTAGGCGCCATTCACGCACGGACACTCAAGTTCTGAAAAGAAAAAAATTCCAACACGCTGTCTAACCCTGGCACTTTTCTTCACTACCTCAGTGGTAAAATCCCTAAAATGTGCCCTGACCTTTAACCTTCCAAGCCCTTATCAAAACTACCAGTTGGATGATATTTGAAGATTGAGGAAGATACTAGAGTCCATGAGCATTGTAAGCAGGACGGGCATACCCCGGGAAAGAAATTGTAAAAGTTATGACAATAACCACCACAGTGAGTGTACATGTATGTTTTATATACTTCGGAAAATAAGAAAAAAAATGGATGACTTCTACGAGCAAGCTGATAGATTCTGAAGGATGGGGAAGTTCCTGGCAAAAAAAAAAAACCAATTTCCTGCAAAAATGCAACAGAGTTGGCACTCATCCAATGGCCAATTCTTTGTACTCCAACAAAACTACAGCATAATAAGCTATACACAAGTCTACAATTATTCATAAAAATTGGTGCCCAATCTAGGTGTGTACTCTGTTGGAAAGCATTTGGCAAATGTGGTTGCACAAAAGCAGATTTTTGTTGCAAAAAAAACAAACATTTCATTAAATAAAATTTAAGACTGTTTTATCGTGGTTAATTTTTTCTGGAATGCTGCCAACAAGTAGCATTTCTTATCAACATAATAAAAGTGGCAAACTTGAGATACAAATTAATCTGACATTTTTTCATAAAAACTGTGTTGTTTCTCAATGTTAATGCTAAGTACGTATGAAAACGTATGTGTTCGTACCTGACCATCTACACCGTTGGTTGACTTTAGATGCTGGGCCAGAGCACACAGCACGCTGCACTCTTGATCTAGGAACAAAGTACAAAACTACTACATTAAACTTTAAACCAAACTTTATTCTTGCAAACAAACACTAATGTTAGGCTATAGGCATAGATCTAAACAAGTTGATCAATAAAAATGGGGGAAAGTGACTCTATTCAAAGGCTTAAGCTGAGAACTTGGACAGGTTACAGTTTATTTGACAGGTTCAACCCTGAAGACTGCATCTTTGCCAGGTCCTAGTAAATAACTAGGAAAAAATGTTACATCCTGACTCCACTTTTCTCATTATATCTCAATAAAGGTCAGTCATTCCAGAAATGCTGTAAAGACACGAATTCTGTACTGAGAGACATTTACCGATGTTGTTGGAAAATACAGTGTGTACTTAGAACATTCTCTTCACTCCCCATAGACTTTGTACACAACCGCTGAAGTGGAGTTAGGATGCAACATTTTTTCCAATAACTGGTTGATTTTTTGTTGTTCAGATTTTTCTCCACAGCAATTGAGTAATATTATATCGAACAAAACTTGTGTCTCACATGTGCAAAAAAGGGCGGGGTGATTACAAAACTCACCTTTCGATTGAAAACCTCTCCTGTTCAGCAAATACAAACGAAAGAAGCACCACAAACTCGGCAGCAACCAGCCACTCATTCGACTTTAAGACGGCCATGTTCGAATTAATCAAAGAATCTGCGTCATTTCTCCACGGACCGACGCCAGACAGACCACAGGGTCAGCGTCGGGAGCAAGGAAGCCCGAAGACACTCAAGCAAGACACACGACGAAACAACGGAGCTCGCTCGAGCGCCGTGGATATGCAGCACCCGGATGCGGAAACTACGGCGGACCGCGACGCGTGACGGCGAGCAGCAAAAATGTTCCTTCTGAATGGCCAGAACAATCTCACAACGACCACAGAACTATCATTCTTTAGACCAGAATTCGTTTTTCGTGGACCAACAACCTGGGACATCTATTTTCCCTAGTTTCAGTTTCATACTCCAGTCCCTTTGTGCCTGGCTTATCGAATTCAGCATCTTTTTCCTTTTGAAAACTAGACTTCCTGCCAGTATCACAGTGTTTCCCATTGAGCACCTGCTGCTGCACTTTCGCTTGGAGCAAATGCCTTCGCCACAAGAGGGCGTGCTGGCTTATATCCAACTTTCAAGAGGAGATAATAATCTTTTCTCAATGTTTTGAAAGTGGAAAAAGTGTTTTAAAAGGAAACTTAGCTCAAACACCGAATGTCTAAGATGGAAGTGCCCTCACTCACCAAAAAATCTATTTTTTCAAACTAATTGACTTTCTAAGGATTGATTTCCCCTTCTTAAAGGCCAGTCCAACCCTTCTAAGACTCGGAGGCGCGCCCTTCCCAAATAACCCTCTCCCGTCTTGAGAAGCTTTTAGTGTTGAATGATATATGGCGATAGAACAAACATTGGCACCAGTTTTCATTTTCATAATAATCCAGAGTAACGACAAATAGTTTTGTGTGAGCCTTTGTAAGAACAAATGTCGTCCACACACAAATAAACTGAGAGTTCTCGTCATATGACGCAGAATCGGAGGCTATCCCGGATTTTGGAATCAAGGGAAACTTCGTAACTTATAAACCGACCAAGATTGGGGGTATGATAAGTTAACACATAATACCGGGCACTGCCAGGACGATGATATCGATACTGGATGTGTTTAAGCTTGAGTGGCCTACATTGATATATTAATTTTTGAGCCGAAAGGAGAGGTCAAAGTTGTGTACAGTGGTCAACATGCTCTCAACTACGTTTAGAGTTATATTGGCCTAGTTACCGATTACAGTCCTTTGATCTGATAAATCAGTTACTTTTGGCCAATAGATCTGCCTTGAAATGACGTGCTCGCTGAATTATTGAGTGGTCGTAAGATGGTTAAAAAAATCCCTGGTGAACTCATCTGGACGCTTAAAGGATATCACAAAGTTTAGTTTATAGCGCCGTCTATCAAAATACACACCGCCCTCTACGGGTTATTGTAGGACTATTTTGAACTTCGTAAAGTTTACTTCCATAGAGGGCTCAGTCCGTGTTATCTGAATCGCCAAAAGATAACTTGCCTTCCCATATTCCATTCCTTGTTTGCACTTGACCACTTTCGGGTCAAGGTCATATCCCTCCAGTATTATGCAGGACGCAGATGTCATCACTGTGAGTTCACTGCGGATAGGGTGCTTGACACACCTTTATTTGACCGTGTAGAACGCGTCCGGCCAAAGGGGACCGGACCGCCATCTGGACTCCTAGACGATTACCTGACCTGAGGTTTTCAACAATTCCGAACACGTTTGGACAATTTGCGAGTGCGGAAAGAGAAATCGAGATCCGGCATAGTAAACAGACCAGGTTGTTATTGGGTGCCCGTGCGTGTATAGCCTGCGGTGAGTCATTGGGCTATTTCCATATCTCGTTAATGTTTCTCATACATTTGACATTATCGATTGCCTTTCTGAAATGCAACCGGCGATACGTGCAGGAACATGTATGACGCAGCCACGCCCTCAGTGTATGAGGTACATAAAGGCCATCTTATAGAGCTAAACAGCAGCCGGTAATCTGTCCCAATAGCAAGTGCAAAAAAAAGCAAGGTGCTCTCGTTCCAAATCTTATTTGCTTTGCTTTTCCGGAGGAACGATTTCATCATGCTTTTGGCCATACAAGGAAGGCATACAAAGTGTAGCAGGGTATAGTTGCATAATTGAGAGCCACATGGTTGGATGGCTGAGTTTCGAAATTAACGGTTCGCTTGAGCTTCTGTGTAGGGCCTACATCTAATTCATCTGTTATAAGAAGGAGGCAACAGTCTGTTTGTCGATGAATGTTTTCTCAAAATCTAGGGTCTTTCAGTCCCCCAGTAACTGCAGTAAACTACACTGGTAATCCCATCTAGAAATAGCGATTCCAGACGTGCATCGGGATCAATAAAAATCTTCCTCCGTAACCAGCGAAGGTCACGAAGTTAAGGTCACGCTGAAACTCTACAGGGCATTACAATCAGTCAATATCGAGGCCAACTGGTCGATGTATCATTCCACGATCGTTTGGGAAACTTTTGGATGGTTTCTGTCATGAGTGGGTTGGAATTTTTCTCCCTTGGAACATAAAGTCGCTCGGTACGGGTAATGTTATGACACTCTCCCGACACGATTTTCAGTTGGGAGGTTAGAAGAGCGCACAGTTGTTGGATGTCAGATACTAACGTCAAGCACGAAACCACCAACACTGCGCTCGCGTTAGGTCAATTCAACCTTCCCAAAATCCTTTGCGTTTCCGAATGGAATTTTGTACAAATTGCACTGTGGAGTAGGCCTGTATACCTGGGTGCGAGTGCGTGTTTTTATCAAACTACGGCACCCTAATGGTTGAGGAGACAAACACGCGCCTACCAACTGTCCACGAGCGTTGTGCCAGCGCAGCACTGGCATCTAAAACTGGTCGCTTAATCACACTATAAACTTTCTTGGTCTTTGTTTGACTATCAATCATCGGGATAGTATGTTTCGGTCAGGAAATGCATGCACCAACAAAGTTTCCAAACCAGACGTGACACAATCAGGCCACGGGTTGTTACCAAGAGGGTGATGAGTTTTCAGGGTCTCCGTTAAAGGTGACGACTTGATGTACGGCAAATCCAGCACTTTTAAAGTGGAGGGGGTAATGCTCGAACAACGTGAGCCTTCGATCGTCACGATGTTTGAATCAGCAGATATTGCAATGCGCCGATAAGAAACTAGGCCAGCAACCTGCTTGCTGTGCAGTTCCGATGTATAACGAAGGGGGGCTTGGTTCAAGGGACTGATTTCCCGATTGCTTCACCCACGGGAGCTACAGGAAATTTACTGACAATATTCAGGCCGTGGTGAGTCGAAAGGAAAAGGGGTGGGCGCCCGGGTAAGGCAAGGTATTCGATGGGTCAATCACAGGACGTACAAGGCGTATAAGCGAAAACCCTGCAGTCTCCTTCAACGTTTAACCATTTTAAAGGAGCCATAGGATTTTTTTGACTTTAACACATAAAGCACATTTACGTCACGATCACTGTCCATCTTCTTTGTAACAGTATACAAGGGATAAATCTCAACATTTTGGATTTTATGCTAAGCGAAAGCGTGATGTCATTTATAGGGTAAAGTGCTTGTCTCCGTATCATTGTGATACAATAATGCATCATACTTTTCCATTTTTTCTTAGTTTCTATAATTGGTTTTCATATTAAACAGTTTCTTGGACAAGTGTTTGAAAAGTAGTTTCTGTACCTAGAAAGCTACCATCCTCTTTTCACTTAAAAAGCAAACAAGTATTTATATCTTGTTTGTGTTGTCGTAACACGTAGTAATATGCATGAATGGGACTGCGTGGATTGGTTGGAAAGACAGCATTAGGGAGAACATTTGAGGTTTCACTTAGAAAGGACATCACTGCAAGCAACCTAGCACGGCTGTTTAAATAGGGTGCGGAATATTTTATTCAGAAAAATCACCGTTCTAGCGTGAAATCCACCCCTGATGGGATGCGGCGTCTATCGCATGTTACTCCTACGTAGATGTCGCTGTCTTTACACCTGTGTGTGTGCCTACGTGGACAGCTAGACAGGCTTTGTGAATATTGAACGGCTTGCTGAAGGAGTAACCAAATAGCGAAGGAACTTCCAAGTCGCAGGCTGTGACGACTATGGGCCCCGAGTGTAACCAAAAGAGGGCGAGATTTTCCCTATAGCAACGGAGGCTCCAATATGAAGCAAATTATGGCACAGAGAGAACCCCCCCCCGCTTTTGTGTTGGTCATTGTTATACTGGTATCTCAGGAATTCTCTTCAGATGGGGGATGTTTTTAGAGAGGTTCCTCCTGAGAGGGAAACACCACACTTCGCTGGTTCACGGAACGACTATGAAATGCATGCATGGCGTAGGCCTACGCGATCAAACAAACATACACTCCTCGCCAGCATAGGTCTTTTCGACCGATGAGGGGGTGCTTCTGCTAAAGGCGGATAGGCCTCGCTCTTCTCAACTGCGAAGAAAACACCGTCTCAATCTGCCGATATCATCATGCCCATATAAGCAGATATCTCGATTCCATGTCACTTTAAGGATGAGCCATCTTTAACGAAGCGCGAGCCGAAACCGCGAACTGGAGTCACGTCTCTCTGTATTCTAAAATTAGAGTTCTTGTAATTCGAGGTAAAAGACCAAGGCCAGGGTCGCCGCGACCTTTCAGAAGTCACGACTCGAAATGCGCTCTCTTATTGACGCACCCATCTTCTTTCTTCTCATTACAGACGCGATCGGGCGCTGGGTGGTGTGACTTAAACGACTCGATAGAAATGTCAGAGTTGGTCTGAGCACGAATGAAGGAAGGAGCCATGCTTATCCTGTTGCGTGAATTGGGAACTCATTTTTTTTTGGGGGGGGGGGCAAGAATTCACTTCTCAAAGCCTCTTGACAATAAACGTTGCGAGGAAAGGTTTTACATCTTATGGCAAAATTTTATCTGGTATCAATCAGTAGTCGATGTATATGGACGGTATATTTTGGAATTAAGCTGTGAAATAACCGTTTATAAACCGAGGATTAGATACCCAGTGTGGCTACAAAAAGTCTGTAAGCTCATAGATATCTTGATTTTTTCCCTAAGAAATGGTAAGGTAAAGTTTCTTCTGCATATTTCCTCGTAGCACATAACCATTCTTTATGCTCTTAGAGAGAACAAATCCAACTGATCGAAATTGAAGCTCTCCAGATACGCGCGTGCTGCAAACCTTCCAAGTCCTACAGAGAAAATAAAGACTCATTTATCCCAACTTTAATTTTTCTGTCGGCGCTGACTCGTGGCGTCGTGTATCACGTGAGGCTAACCCTACCACAACAGTATTTTGCTGTTTTGTCAGCCAACATTGGAAATTTTTATCCCCTTCAGGCAACTGGCTAGCCAGCCTTCTTCTTCTCCTCGAAGACAGACACCTAGAAACAACAAGTGGTAAAACGCGTGCAGTTTTAGGCGATTTTGTTCACGACAAGAAGGAAGACTGTTGTGCAAGATCGTCGGAGAAGTGTACAATTACACGTAAATTGAACGTGTGTAATCGTCCATGGGCCAATTACATTCGAGCGGTAACGACAAGCGGTTACGGAAAGTGGCATGCCGCGCGATACACGCAGTTTACATTAAGGGACCGATATACGTGTAAAAGATACTCCACGCGGCACAAAATTTCGGACACAATGGTTTCCTGTGAGAGAGTGTAAGGCCCACTTACACACGCTTGCGATAACGTAAAGCAGTAATGCCGCATATTTTACCGCCACAGAAATGGAAAATGCATTCAATATTTCTGTTAATGACATTCCGCAACAGCAAGGACATAACAGCCAGACTGTGACTTCACACCAAACGAGAAAGCTGATCAGGACGCGCAGCGCGGTGTCTTTTGAAAAATGGCGAGGTTTGTCCGCCCTGAATGTACATAACGTATGTGTTAGAAAACCGTGTGCTCTAAATGTTATCGCACGGAATCCCGTTCCCGCGCGGGTGAGCATACGAGCCTTTACACTGAGAGGGCTAGGAATTTCTAAACTTCTGCGATTTTTCAAAGAGTGCACTTTGCCGACGCGCGTTCTGGCCAAGAGACGATCTCATTGGGTATGATGTCACAGACAAGCATGGTTGTAACTATGAGTGCCTCCAAGTTCTTTGTGTCTTCGGCTCTTTCAGTAACACAATGCTTTGCATACCAGACTGGTTTCCGTCTCGTAATGTGTAATAACAGCTTTCCATTACCGATCGTCAGTGACAATGGGTCCTTCATTGAATCTGCCTCGAGCAGAAGCACCCCCTCATCGGTTGAAAAGAACCGCGTTAGTTGGGAGTGTTCATTTTGTTGATGGTAGCAACGCGACCGTG
Source organism: Acanthaster planci (assembly GCF_001949145.1). The sequence continues at coordinate 1,971,542 of NW_019091356.1, read as the reverse complement.
CATTTCCTAGTCACTCGTGAACCAGCGAAGTTCAGTACCGCCCAAGGGAGCCCACAGACATATACACACACAGACGGGCAGCTCCCATTCAAAACAACGGCGGGGTACCGTAGCCGAGACAGCACCCGACTAAATCCAAAAGCGTGGACAAACTCACCCCTTGGTATAGGGAATTTACGCACAGTTGAAGAATTCAAGCCATAAAATTCTATGAAGCCGTTTTTCGATTGTGAACAAAATCCTGTTTACTTGATCTGGTCCACGAAGATTTGAAACTATGCGGTTGTAACATTTGAAAAGAAGAGATAGTAATACCGTGCCATAGAGTGAAAAAGTATATTGCGAGCACATGTAAACAAAATTAATACAGGCAGTCTAAGTGTGTCACGCGCAATTCGCACTGAACGCGCTGCCGTCCATCGTTTCGCCCGTTGCTTGCTCTTTTTTTTTTTAGAATCACGGTTATACGCGCAAGACTGGTGCCCGTTTTCGAAACGAGTGGATTGGGCTTAGACTTTGGTTTCGCTGGTTCCAGCCATTTTGAAGCAGCGTTTGAAACCACATTATTCAAGCTCTGACTAGAACCAGCAAAACCGAGATCTAAGCCGCATCCTTTCGAGCCTCGAGGCCCTTACAGTGTAGCGAACCTTCATGAACGCATGTCCTACTTTCTCTCTAACAAGATCCCTGGGTTGAGGTTCAGGACTTTATAATGGTGTACCCATCGGCCTCTTGCCTCCAACAGCGAGCAGCGGGTGTTAAACAAACACTGATTTCAGTTTCTTTTCCACCTGTGGCCCCTTGGACAGCGATCAAGATGGGTGCTATCGGTCCTGATCCCCAGGGTTCCTATAACGCCCGTGACCCCATTTTTTTGGTTACCTGCAAACGCTAGAGCCCACATTGACACTTTGATGTATGGAGGGGGGTTCTCAGGGGACCGCGTGTCCGTGACCTCATTCCCATGATCCCTGTGATTGACCCTTGACTGCCACCACCCCGATGATCGATTGAAGCGCCGATCTACCAAGGTGCAACGTCGAATCAGCAAGATTCAATTTATTATACAAGATAATGGTTTCTGTATTTTTAGAACATGCTAGTGGGTCCTGCACATCGATCCTGGTACGTACATGTACTATTCAGTTACCGAGGACTTTTCTTGCGCCGAAAGATTACATAGATGTACATTATTTTGCCCGAGTCGTAATATAGAGCGATTGCGCGAGGACCTAAGTCCTCGGAAGGGTTTCGTATACACAGTCTCATGGGATATGTTAAAGTTTATAGGTCCTCAGACATATACTAAAACTAGTTTCTGTGTCAGTGGCATGCCCAGGTTTAGTTTCTAGGTAGGCAAAATGGGATTTTGTTCTACGACTTTCCGGATTTTTTCATCAGTAAAAGAATTCTCACAGCTGCCCCCCGAAATGGTGGTAGTTCTGTTTCCAAAGTGTTAGGCATAGCACTTTCAATTCCTTTACAAAGGGTAACATGTCGGGGGGGGACAAAGTTTCCCCCACGGTGCTGCTCTGTGTGTGTCATGCCAGAGAAGGGTCGTACGACACATTCAGATTTCATTTTTTCTGTGGTCGCTCTTTGAAGAGTTCTGAATATAACCAAACAACACCAGACTGACATTTCGAAGTGCTGACCGGATCAAAGACTCCACGTTTTATATTTTGCAGGCCTTTGGTGATATCATAATAAACATTATCCAGTAAATGCCCTCCGTGAGCTCATGCGAAAATTCACAAGGTTCCTCGGCTTGGACGTGAGCCCATCATGATGTTATTTGCTAGGAAGTTAAAGGGCTTTCACATAATTTGTCCTTGTGTTCAAAACGTGTGAACCCGCCATCCCTACGGAATGGAATGGAACCTGCCAACAGTGGACAGGAGAATACTTAGCTATAGCTCTTTCTCTGGAATATTATAATTACAAAGGGGTGCCACGCCCTAATTCACAGAATATTATTTCGATATTACCAAGGTACCTAAATATTTAGTCTTTTACCAAATGTTTGTAGACATATCTTGAGTATGTTTTGACCAACAAGTGACCCAATGTCCTTGCCTATGTCAATGAAAAAGGAAAATATAAGAAGGGACATCTCAGGTTGAGTTTTATTTTTTTAGTTCCATTTTAAACTTAAAACTATATTGTGAGTCACAGGGAGATATGCCAATGCGACGTGAGGTATGTTCAAAAATCACGAGTGGAAGGATGCTGGAGAATCACTACCGGCAAAGAAGACTTTTTTTGGGAAAGCGCGTGTGCCCGAAGGTTGAAAACAGGAACTTGCGGCTGGCTAGCCGCGGTTAAACTCAACGGGGGCAACGCCTTCAATATGCAGAGAATCGGCCGATATTGCCGGCGCGCGTTCGGAGAGTGACGTGCGCCTACAGACAAAGAGAAATCCAGAGATGGGTACCATTCATAGCTAGCTGCGGACTCACTCGACATTCTCTCATCCATATTCTTCAGTCGCCCTCTTCTTGTTGCTGAGATGAAGTGTAAAGGAGACAGTGTGTTATATACATGGGGCTGTATACATGTACACAGGCCAGGGGCTAACTGGGATGACGAAACGGGAGTGTGCTTTCAGCGAGGGATTACACGGCACTCAATCACAATTTGTATGCGATCGCTCTGAATCAAGACGCAGACTGTCCGCTGCTATTCAGACAGGATGTGTAATCATCGTCCGTTATCTCGAGTTGGTCCAGGGATATCCAACTTTGGCCTGGATAAGGGTCCGTTTGGAGTGAAATGATCACATTGTATCAGAGCCCCCTTTTTTGAACAGTTTACAAATTGAAAAGAATTTGCGACGTTTTCGTGGAATCATCTCAGAATTAGTTAACATTCATCTGAAATTTCCATTTTCCTCAAGATTTAAAAATCAATACGTCAGGCCCTGAGCTTTTGGTTAACTTGCACCAAGTCGCATACCAAATAATTTAATCATCATTAATTACAAACAGTAGTAAGAAACAAGTGATTAATTCTTCACACGCAAGATGAAGAAGTGATTCTCTCATTGGGAAAGTATTAAAAAAAGGGAAAGGTTATCGCTCCAGGTAGGGTTCGTGAATTTTCGTGCTTTGGTTAATTCACAGTTACATCATTAATGTGTCCCCCACTTATCTCCCCCTGGATCAGCCACTCTCCCTGCCCTTAAAGTCAGTGCCATGATTTGCGCAACTCAGACGTCAAACTCCGACCACGCCCTACTTACAAGGACAAACGTTGTACCGATACGTGATCTGTACAAGTTTTCCCAGCTGGTCTCGGTCAGGTAGAGCAAAATGTCCAGACAGCTTGGTTAGGGAGTTTAATCGAATCTATCCGCCGACCAGAAAAGCTAATACCGTCAAATTAGGTCCGGGAAATGATGCCTGAAACTAGGCAGGGCGATTTTTGATTTTCCTTCAGGAAAACTAAGCATGAGAAATTGCCGCTGTCACAGAATTTGGGATGTGGGACTGGGGAGAACTATAGGTCGAGGCAAGGCCAACGGCACGGGCGAGGCCAAGCGGTGCGGTTGAGTTTTCCCACGTAGAGGGGGGCATGGACGCGATGGGTGAATAAGATGCTTAACCCTAGTTGTCTTTTAAGGGAAATCGTCCAGGTCGCCTTCTTCTTGATTGCATTCCTTACTTTTCAGAGTTCATCCGGTAATGGCTTTCAACCCCCCAAAATGGCTGAGTGAGGTAAAATTAAATTATTTTCTGCAGCTCCCGACGTTCGAGCAAGGTAAACGACATTAGCGTAATTTGGGCTCGTATTTATCTGGGGAAGTTTGCCTAATCCTCTTTTTCAGAATTCAAATCCGAGGAACTATGATAAAAGCATCCCGGTAGTTTGGCATATATAAAAGCACCCCAGTGGAGGTGTACTACATATTTTTCCAGGCCAACAAAATTGAATTAGCTGAAGAAACTGTTACGATTCCGACCCCTAGGTTTTACAATCTGGTTATGTCGCCGCCAAACAGAGCCAGGCTGACGGTCTTTATCTTCACGAGACTAAGCTCCTTAAATTTTTCAATATGGAATAACAATAACGTACTTGAACTTTGAATTATCTGCAATCGCATTAGAAATCACATCACACACGAAGACATTGGCGTGACACAGGGCCGCTCAGGGCTCCGTACCCGACATCATCACTCGAACGCCCGCCAACTTGGGGTCATACATTGGGCCTTCGCTTTAATTCGAACAAATCTCGACGTCATCAAGGAGAATCCAAACTTGAATGTCAGCATGTTTTCGTCACCCGCAGCGCGCAGAAAATGTCTCATTTTTCTCTTCCCATCACATCGAATCATCTAAACAGAAAAGACAGTGCCGCCTGCTGAGATCTTGCGGTTTTCTTTTGTTTTAGAGACGAACAACGATTACGTCTGTTCCGCGAGATCCAGCAGATGCATGGTACCCCGCCGTGTATGCTCGGTCCCGCTGAGTTTTCAGATATATATTCATCTATCAAATCAGTATTGGACAGCAGAACCCGACTCTGTCTGGGATCGCAATTTGGTGCACGATATTTGTGGCCCCCGATAGACTTGACTCAAGTCGGGGCCACTGTGACGTCTTCGTTTCTGCTTTGCCATTCAACTACGCATGACGTCGGTGACGTGATAGGAACATGAGAGTGCTCCAAGTGGAGGGAGTTAAGTTATCGAGAATGATGCTTCGTGGGCTACTTGGAAGAAGCGGCTTAGGGGCCCTCTTTTCAAGAAATCCTATACGTGATCACACATCTGCGTGATCCCACAAAATAAAAAAAGTCACTGCTGTTACAACTTTCCTCCCCCTCTTGTATGAGCTGGATCGTCCGGACGTCCCGCGAGTGCACCGACCGTCAACCGACTCGCTCCACTCGCATCATCACCGACGTTGCTTCAGGGCCAGCGCTCAGGCTCCGCCCACCAGCACAGAGGTCAAGAACTTGGAAGTGAGTCCTCGATATAATGTTTCATTTGCGACTCGGGATGTATTTAATTGCTGAGTGGATCAACACGCCTCACAATGCCAGCTGACACCTACGGAATGCGCACGCACATCGACCTTCGATGTTAGTAAGACATCTCTTGAAAGGAACTATTCTGAATGAAACTGCGAATCTGCGCTCCACTGCAGCATGAATACTGGATAAACCTCGCACAGGTAAAGGTGGTCTCTGGCTCAGAAGTGTATGTAATATATAACATTTGCCTAATTATCGGCATATATCTTCGTTGGAAAAATCAGTGCAGATACCCTGGACCTAGTTCTTGTCCGACTTTGTTTTTGGTGAATGATTGAGAGTTTTTGCTAATGAAGCCGTGTATAAATGGTAGTGATATGCTCATTGGCGACGTGACCCGCAAAACCCCACGCGAACAGCCCTTGTATAGAGGAGCACATTTGCAGAGTTTTTCAGACTACAGATTCAACCCCAAAAGTCTGTGGAGTTGAGTGCCAAAACTACAGCCTCAAGCTGAGCCTGCATTCAAATGCCGATCTCAGTGGGTCGGGGAGAGAAATTGATGAAGCCGTCTTGCGAATATCTTTACACATTTCAAACCAGTCTGTGCACTCCCAGCAAACCGTACCACAACTTTGAATAGTCAGCAGTTTGACGTGGAACACTGACCTGTTTATAACGGCGGTGGTGCGACATACCGAGGATCAGAGGCCGGGACGAACGGACGGACTGTACTGACAGACGGCCCTGGAGCCAGACAAGGTGGCCTCCAGGATGCTCCTTCGACGGTCCACCTGCAGACGGTGTAAGAAACTGCTCCTGCTAGTCATGATTGGCATGACGGTGTGTCTGGGCTTCGTCTTGCATGTCTCTCCGGAGAGCATCCACCTGGACCAGCTGCAGCAGGCCTACGAGGAGTTCTCCCTGACGGGTGGTGCCTGGAGGGGCCAGGATCAAAGTGAACGGTGGGTTTCGGTAATTCATAAAAACAATTGATTGAATAAATTGGCAATTTAGTGATGTTTCTGCAGCCCGTCAGTTCTTGGATGCGAGGTTTCAGGGGTAACACTTTCAAACAAGTTTCGCATAAAGACTCATTTTTCAGCGCTTCCCCCCCAAGCTGCGACACCACACAAAAAAAGCTCCTGCGAACTTTATTTCACTAAACCTGATCTCCTCCCACGCTCGAATCAAACCTCGACGCTTGAAATAGGATTGCAGTATAAACTTGCGGCTTCTCCATAAGTGGGTGTGACTAATTGATTACCCTCGAGCAACATATTTGGGAGAGATTCGAGACATCTTCGGATGAGGGGCCACCTCAGTTCCAAAGTCAGCCACTGTTTGCGCACTTCAGTGGGCATGCTGGTGTTTTTTTCACGCAGAGAACAATCAGCAGACTGAATACTGTCCAACTTTGATCGTCTTTTGCCATGCATTTTCTGATCGACATGTTCAAGCGACATGAAGCTACACAGCAAACTATTTGGGAGCAAAATGGTATTACTAGATATGATTACGACCTCATGTCACACCTGTATATGTGGCTCTGATCACTTTCAAATGCAGCCCTCTGCGTGTACATTGCACACATTCTGTGTCCCTCTGTTTTCATCTTGAGCGCAACTTTTAATCTTGCGTGGCCGCATGATGTGCTTCATTTTCATCGTGGGCCCAAGCTGATTCTCGACTCGAATCACAAGCAATGTGGATCAAAAATGTGGGTTTTGGAACAAAAGAATACGGCGGGAGACAAGTATGACACAAGCTCAATGTGGTCGGGTGAAACTGTTAACGGATGAGACTCCAGTTGATCTAAACAAAAATTCAGTTTTTGAAAAAAGGTCTTCTTTATGAAGAATCCACCCCTTGCGGGGGATAATGCGGGAAAGAGAGTGGCCTCGTGAAATCTAGTTCCTATCTAGATCCTATCTTCTACATGTAAAAATAATCTTCGTGTGCGGAATAGCAGTCATAGTTTCCGGATGTTTCTGACATTAGGTTTACGACGCAAATCAGCAACGCCAACTTCCATACTTCCGAATGCACGCGATTGTCATATCGTGTGAATAATTTAATAACTTTCACAGGCAAACATCCTTGGCCGCACTCTAGGTCTGGAGAGGGTTTTTATACCCTATCCCTCGAAGACGGAATAAAATCATAAACGTGCGTGGGTATCATCTACATAAGACCACATAAACATGAGGTTGCAGATTCAGTAATGTGCACACTGAGATCCTCATGAGGTCACGTACCTCATACAGGGGAAATAATTCAGTTTTGTTAATAGGGAAATTGTTTTACCAATATCACCAGTGAGCTTAGCCTACGTCTAATTCCAGCCGGATATTTCATTATTTAGTTTGCCTGATCAGAGTTTCCCTTCACTTTTCTTCGGCTGAGTCCATCGGCTACGGAAGTTCCAGCCCCACAAAGAATACAAACCCCCTCCTGTTTTTGGCCCTGGGTCGCGGAATTTCCCACAAACCCAGGGGCATCGTTAAACCCGCCAAGCTGGGCAGTGCTAATTGTTTGCTGGCAAGTACAGCACTGAGCTCTGGTCTTGTAATATCGTCAAAAACCACTGACTCTGACCTCAAGTTGGGGTTCGATTGGTCTATTTCTCATAGTGAATGATGGAACTCGGCCAGTTGACGCGTTTACAGTGTAATTTGGAATGAATAAAGGAAAAATAACTGCACGCGTGTTCTCTCATTTTACATCACTTCAATACCATGAGTTTTTCTTTGCATAGGCCTACATGCAGTACCGGTAATTTGCAAGTCCTCGAAGTTCCGAGACCTTGGAAAGTGGTCCCCATATCTGTGTAATCTTCTATGTACTGTGTATAGCAAAATTACTAAGTGCCAAGATTTTTGTCGCGCCAGGGCGTTTGGTATTTGAATACAAATGACCGGATTCCAATTCCAAGAGGAAACAGACCGGCTTTCAGCGCAGGATTAAACCCGTGGGTGAGTTCCCGCCTTGACAACTAATTTGGGAACTTTGAGTGACCTGCTATTTGATTGACCTTTAATCTATACGACGTAATCTCAAAACTGCACGTACCACAAGTTCAAGACAATGTTCCCATATTTTGGGCCGCCTTTCAATTTGTGGATCTGTACAAATATTACTAGGATTTGAGACGCAAATACGCATAATGGTTCTGGAAGCCAGTGTCTCAAGTGAAATAAATCCCTGCGTTATTAAGAATCTAATAAAAGTTGGGGAAAAAAATCCACTCTGCCCTTGACCATCGAATTAAGCCTTCAATAAACGCATTTGAGAGCGGAAGGCGGCTCAATGAACAGCTTAGTCGGCTGGGATTTTCCAGACGTCTAACAACACCAGCCTTTCGAGACGCGGAGTTCCGATTTGCCCCAGAGAGAATTCAAGCCTTTTGACATATATTAAGACAACTGCGATTGAACAACACCCGTCGACCTGTCTTGTGGAAGGTTCTGGTCTGTCCCACGGACGTATATAAAAAAAACCTGGACTTGCAACGCCTTTGTATGAAAAAGAAGCCAACCAGCGGCCAGTTTACCGAGCCGAATACAAAGGCGTGGGTTGGCTCCCTACTATTGACGTCAGGAAGAACAAAAGCGGGCATTACCAGGAAAGCTTTGTATTCGGCTCGGTAAAATGGCCGCGAGTGGATTCAATGACTCTATAAGCTGATTAAGGGCATTGCGAGTCCAGATTTTATTATACACGTCCGTGGTCTGTCCACGCCTAGTCTGCGTGAGGCAAGCTTTGTTTGGCCCATCTATTGAACACATGGTTCGGCCCATAACAGCTAAACAGATCGCCCGTGTTGTGGATAGAGGCTGACGCGGGACAGATGACTTCAGCCCGACTAGGTCTATTTCACTTTTAGGAAAATCATCTAAAAACTGATTGACCATACTAATTGTACATTTAATTTATTCATTTATCATTCACACATCAGAGCGGAAAGTAGTGTTAACTACAGGAATAATGCTTGACAGTGGATGTGTTTGCAAATGTCGAAGCATGATCTTGGCTCTGAAACAAAGTCCATATGGACGCACATTTCATTATGGAGTCATTCGTCTGCCCAGCCCATTCCGAGAATGGTGAAATTGGTTCGTGAAAGAACGTGCCAATTTTAAAATGCGGTTTTTCAGCTGTCTTTTCAATGTCTTTCGCGTCTGTTCTTTGTCTCTTGAATGAACGAGGGTGCTGTTGTTTTGGTATGTTATTGTAATCCGTTGCATCGTCACCAAGAAGTGGTACCACCATTTTCCTTCCGCTGTTGTCAGCATTTCAATGTCGCCATGCATGTAATGTGATGATTGTCATATGAAAGTACCCTGACTTAACGAGACCTTTCAGAACTTGAGGAAAAAGAGGCACGGTTATGAGGTAACTTAAACTCTTTGGAAAGCTTCTTGACGTAGATGGTAGCAGGAAATTTGCGCTGTGCAATGTTTGCCGCATGGGACCTCCTCCATAAAGCAAATAGTATGGATGTGATGGAATGTTCTCATTTCTCTGTGATTATATCACCCCTTATTGGAATTATTAAGGAGTACAGGAAATGTAGACTTACATGTATTTTCCCTCTTTCAAGCAGCAGGAAGTTTTCAAGAATTGGCAAACCTTGGAGACTCTGGCTTCTATGCGTTTACCGCTCTGTGCTTAATTATACTTCACATTTAAACAAATATTTCCCGTCCCGGTCAAGGTCTTCATGGGCCAGATGTCCTCGCGTTAAGATGGACCATCTTGAAATTGCCGGGGAAAGATTCGCTAACAAATTTTTCAGATATTGAGAAAGCACATCGACGCATAATGCAAACGCTACGAAGACCAAGGGTGAAGAATGTCATGTACTTAGCAACCTTCGTGAAACTTAACACCCGTAAGCCCAAGGATTTCGCTGGAAGCAGATTAGAAAAAAGACTAATTTTTTTAAAGAAGACCTTGAAAGAAAAATTGAATGTTCCTGTTTCGATTAAGACTTAATCTTGTAATTATTAAAAATACTGGGCCAAATTTTTGGCAAAAAATCAAATTCAGTTGCTTGGATTGTAAGAATAATGGAACCAAATCCAGTTGATGATCGATGACGATCTAGAGTTAGTTGAATTTCATATTTTATTCACCATTTTGAAGAGTACTTGGAACTTCTAATCATGTATGTATTCTGTGGAGAAATCAATTTGATTTGCACGCTGAATTCCGTCAAGCTAAATCCACATTTGGGATACCAATACACATTTTATCTTCGATTGAGCTAGCTGTCTCGCTTTGAGTTGTTGAGAACAGTGAAGATTTCCTGTACTTTGCTGTCATTTTCCCTTTTGTGCGTTTGTTTTGGATTGTGAGGACTTAGTCTAGAGAATTGAGGGCCCAACGTAATGCAGTGGATTGATTACACGACATGCCTTTATTTCTGGAAGAACAAAGAGAAGAACATGACAGTTCATTGCTCGTTTTCTTTAAAGTCCTCGCTGCACGCGACGGTCACATCCTCACTGAGCGCCTTAACCTTGGAGAGAGATTGCGTGATGTTTGGATAACTGTCTGGACCAAAATCATCCGAGGTTGGGTCATGGAAAACATGTAGGGCATCACGTGGGGGCCTTTACTCTCTGCTGTTTTCGAAGCTTGGAAATCAGATTACATGCGGCCCATGAAACATGCTGTTTGTGTCCATTTTATGAGCAGCTTTTTTAATGAGTATAGAGCCAACTGTGTTGGTTGATATTCTTAAAGTAAATTAGTTATAGATTTAGGGAGCTAATTGTAGAAATTTGAAGCTAATTGGCTCACTTTGCTTTTAAAGTGGATTACATTAACAACTTTTTGTTCATATAAGCTATATAGGAAATGTTTGCAGGGTGCTTCTATAATATGATGCAACCTCCAACCTACTCATCACAGTGAAAGAGTTTTGCCCGATGTTAATTCTGTCCCGGCTGGTATTGCGGTTTCTAGTTCTGCCAGGCTCATCAACTACACTTTAAGGTCAAGTCGAATAATGACAGCTTGCAAGCAAGGATCCGTGCATTCCTCGCTCATGATGAAATGACAAATAACTTTGTGGTTGTCTGGCTCGGCCCTTCGGGAAATTAGAAAGGACCTTTGTCTCCCTCGGTGCGACGAGGGTTTAAAATGGATGTCGCAAACCTCGCTCCACTCCGAATTACAAGCTTTTTATACATGTATAATGCTGCACTTAGCGCACCCTCGTGAACGGAGAACATCATGTTTTGTTATTTTAACAGTTAATTTTGATGTTACTGTCTATTTCGATTATGCAGATGATGTGAAATCCAGCCGCTATAGGCTGCGAGACATCGTGCTTTAAAAACTAAACTAAACACATCCAGCCATAAAAATGTACAGAATGATAAGTCACTGCTCAAAGTGTTAGTCCTCTCTTGGTCCGTTCGAACAAAACTGAAAGCTGCAATCGCACTGACTGGGGAAACTACCTCAAGAGCGTCATTTTCGAATCAGAACCCAGCAGCGATTTTTGTCCGATGTACGAATACCTTTAAGCAGAAAGTACAGAAAGAGAGCGCGCTAGCTTTAGTTTTAAGCTGAGACGACGGGAAATGTCTCCAGCGCTCAACACTCCTACACCGTTAGCATATTTGCAGCTGTAAAAGGAGTGTTCTCTCTGACGACACAGATGCTGACAGGGGTATATCTGGGTTTTGCTTGAAAAGGCACGCACACTGTTGTCCGATCTCATGATGGAACCCCCAGCGTAGGAAGTAGGTCTATTATAAAGCAAATTTACAGCCCCCATAGAACACAGAGGAGAGCTAGCCAAATACAAGATACATGTACGTCATGTGGATTATTGGCCACCTTTATTGCTGAGACAAATTTGCCACGAAATCTGTTGCTTTGTGACGCAATAAAAACGGGAATTTCGATACTGAGTTCTCACTTTTAAAAACCTGTCAGTCAATGTTAACGGTTTATACAAAGACGACTGAAGGCCCTGCTTCGGCGGGTGTTTCCCCCTTGTTTTTACGGTTTCTGGTCCTCAGACCCAATCAAAACACGTTGAATGATTGATGGCTTTTAGCACGTCCTTACAACAGTAATTGATCATGTTGTTCACGTGCCACTATCCGTCAAGCGATTCGGTTTGTTACACACTAAGTTGCAAAAAAACATCTGTTTGGAATTACAGGCGTCTGTGTGATTTGAAGCGGAACTGCTTGCGAAATGCGGCCACGATTTGATGTCAATTATCGGCCTCCTTGCGACATATAAGGAAATGGTGTTAATTTAGACTATGGGAGGAGGAACTAGCCTGGATGTTCACCGCATGATATCCACGGATATCACAGAGAGAAAATGTGTAAAAATGATTGGAGTCGAGACGAACACATCACGTCAACAAACATCTTGTCATGAATAAGTGGCGTAGGCCTACTACAGAAGAGAATGCTCGACGAATGTTGGCGGTGCGAGCGCTGCGGTACGTGCATTTCTGAAACTGGCAGTTAACGCTGACGAAAGAGCTTTCTGCGTGAACGGTCGCCAAAGGTCGGACTTTTCTACGTCTGCCATTGTCTTGTTTGTCAGCCCGGCAGTCCAAGAAATCTTTGCCAAATCCAAGAATTTCGCAGGACATTTGCCATAGGCCTACTCAGAAGTCGGCCCCTTCAATTTGACGTGGTTCGTGTTCGGCAACCTTATGGTCTCTACCAGGAGGCTACATCCTAAGCATAAGAAAAGACCGTCTATCCCATCCAATTGCGTGTCACATGTAGGACTAATTTACCCGCAGCTGCAACTGTGTTTACTTCGCACGTATGCGTTTGTGTGGATATACACATGCGCTCATGCGCATATACGTACATGGATGCGCATACTTGTACTGGGCGTAGACCAAGGCTGAAATGGGCCTAGAGAAAACCCACGGCGGAGTTATTGAGTAAACTTTTTCTACTTAACGGTTTATTTTCTAACGGCATTTTCTACTTAAAGCTTTCTCTTGAAATACGCTGTCCAACCGAACCCCCGGTCCCATGTATTCGTTTACTTATTTTAGTTTTTTTTCGGGGGGGGGGGGTTGAATTGGTTTAGTTTGATCATGTTCGCAAAAAATACAATAAATTAGATTTATAAAAACTGACAGATTGAGCCAAACTAATATATAGTGTCGTCTGAATGGCCTTACCGGGTCACGACGCATAGCACTTCCTGCAGTTTGATTGATGGGACACCCAAATGCATTTCAACACGAATGTCGTTGTTTTCGAAGTCACATCCTCGCTTAAGTTTAATACCATCTGGGTGCTATTGGCAACAGCGCCGATGCTGGAATATTGGTATGAACATTTATACCGGACTTAAACTCGTCTGAAGTTTCTGCAGGCTATGCACTGAATTGTCTAAAGTGGATGTCGAACTTTATTACACCAAAATCAACCAAATTACACCAAAATGACGGATACCGAATAGTCATTATATTGTCCCGCTCTTACATTATACACGGCTTTGATCTGTTTGTAACAACATGAGCTTGAGGGATTTGACAACATTTAAGAAAGCTTCAAGTCAAAGAACTTACTGGGTTATATTTCACCCTACAAACTTCTTATTCCGTGGATCCACTTTGTCTCATAAATCGAACCTTTTTGCTGCCTACTTTCATCCTACTAGACTGGCTGCAAACACTAGACTGATATAACAGACTTCTCTTTTTAGTCTTACCCGAACTTGTGTTTCCTCATTTTATTCTTTTATCGTACGAGAGCTCTCTAAGGGCACATGCTAAGGGCCGACTGATCGAAGCCAAGTCCGTCGAGATCCGAGATAAAAGTTGAACAGCCTTTTTCAAGAGTGCATTTCTCCGCATCATCAGCACCATGTCGATGCCTAACTAGAAACTTCTGTATGAAATCCCCTGGGAGACGGGACAGCATAGTGACATGCACTTTGTTGTCTTGACGGCAGCATGAGAAGAAAACGACCTAGCCAATGCGACAGTCTGACAGTGCCAGCGACTATATGCAATAAATCATACCCATCGAAAAACAGCAACGGAACAGCAAGGCCTCGGGCGGAAAGTTTTTCGTGTTTTTACAGGGTTAACCTATAATAGATCTTCCCCGGTCATTCATGCAACAGAACAGAGCAGGAGAAACACCCGTACTTGTTTTTTTAATGTCGGTGACTGATAGTTTGCCTTTGGTGAGGCATCATGTCGAATCTGGTGGAGTGACGGCCGTTGAACGAACACCAGAAATTGGACATGACACTTGACAATCTCCTGTCACGTCAAACAAGCATTGAATAAATCTTTGAACAAAGCTTTGGCCTCCTGTGAATTGAGCCCCAGGAAATTGTACAATTATCATACGAAATTTTGGCTTGCGGCATTACTGGGCGATCTTCGAAAAGCGAAACATGTTCTCCACAGGTTAACTAAAACTGTCCCGGACTGTTCCATTTACAACTTACTTGAAACTGAATGAAAGATAGAGATATCATTCAGGAAGAAAGAAAATTCTATGTCATCGCTCACGAAACCTTTGACTCTCGTGTCTTATTTGAATTCAGTACTTCAATAAGTCGTTATTATATTCCAAACTCATTTTTGGCAAACCATTTCTGGACAGCTAAAAAGTAGATAGTTTGCAAAAAGTCCTGAAATTTCCTACCAAAAGAGGCACCTATTTTAGAGGACACCACATGTTCCACTAAACATCAAATAGCAACTTACACATTTCACCAAACACAGAACAGCCACCTCAAGGTTGTTCGTGGTTGCTTACCCATCACAGCTGTTCCACGATTGAATTCCTAGCCGGAGGGTTGACAGCATGGTCAAGTTAGTGTCACTCACTTATCCCTTGCTTGACTCCTGTCAACAACAGAAAGTGCGCGAAATTAATGCACAATTTGTATCGACTGCAAGTTTTTCTAACATTGTAACGCTGCTTGTCGTCGTGTTCCCTGGAGGCATGGCAAAGATCGCCATGTGAAGTGGGGGATAGTGTCATGGGGACCTGACGCTTTTTTTGGTAGCCTTTTCTGGGCAGTGTCCAAACATGGCTACGGCTGGAAATCACACGTACGAAGCCGTTGACTTGCGGTTTCCGTATAGTCGCGTATGTTAATTCAAATCGGAGCTTGAATGAGTGATTCAAACTGCCACAACTTGTTAAAATGAGGCAAGTGTCGCTCAATGAAGTGTGTGTTTTTTGTGACCTCCTTTCAATTGAAATTTCGTCGTATACACATTCCGGGCCCAGAGAGAGATTTAAAGAGAACTTTATAACATTTAATTGCCTTTCAGCTTACAGATGATCACAAACTATTCAGGACGATCTCGCATTTTTTTTATGCCACTGCCGCCCTGAGATGTTAATCGCTGATGTCATCTTGTTTTTATATAACTGAAAAGCTGCATCAAGGGGCAGCACAAGCCGTGCGAAGTACGTGTACTGTCTTTCGAAGACAACATTCTAAGATTTACGACACATTCAATTAGGTATTACTTGCCCATATATCATATCAGGTAATAAAGGTAGCAATGGCTTTCCATTATTCGTTCCAGATGTGACCGAAAGCAGTAGTACATGAGGACTTTGATTTTCAGGCCCAATTATGGTCAAAGAGAGAGTGTATATACTTGGCTGCACTTGTGCAATCTTGCAAAATGTTACGCTGGTGTGTTGTGAAGATCACAAGTTCTAGACGGTCCCCAAGGCTTTCCGGCGCGAGCGGGTATTGGTGCTTGAATGTTGGAGGTTTGTGGCTTGTTTGTGCCTTTGGAGTAATTCACTTAAGCTATCCCTTCCCGGAATGATAAAACCACACTGTTTTTTTACACGGACACAGCAAATAATTGAGAGTTATTATGAATGCGGGGGGGGTTAATTATGTTACTTCGTGCAAACATCTTCATAAGGGTTCGAGCCCTTTCAAAAATAAAGTTTCAGTAAACTCGGGGGTCGGCAGGATTATTTTCATTGTTTGACCGTTACTCTCAAGGGTGGGTATGAAAACCATGTTGAACTCGGGGAATTTAACCCCCACATAACACGGAAACAATGGCCTTCATGCACATTTGCCAATAGTTGGTGATGGTTTCAAGTCTTGTGCGGATTGTGGACCAAACGTGTCAAATAACACGTGTACCGAGGGTCCACACTCTTGTTGCCTGGTTACCAAACAGGTGGAAACTGACTAAATCTAATTTCCTGTGTGAAGGGGAAAGACTTTCGCCTCTTTCATTCCATGTGTCATTATCAAAGGTGTTATTCTTTTTTGCCAGCCAAAGCAGAACGAGTCACTTGT
Source organism: Acanthaster planci (assembly GCF_001949145.1). Next base: position 1,955,255 of record NW_019091356.1, on the reverse strand, counting down.
TGACACGACAGGCAAAGTGCGAATAACAACCTGCATTTTGTGGAGGGGCAAAGTCATAAGTGTTAGTGACACATTCAAGCGGACATTGCCGTCTTTAAATGTCTGTATTTCTTCTAGGACTTGTCATTCCTCTGGGCTTAAATTTGATGACAGGATTAATGATAGAGTTCCTTTTGCATTTCCTTTTTTAAATGTGCACCTGCCTTACCCATAGTCGGGGCTGTCAGAAGTCCAGCCCTTTCATTTAAAATTTAACAGTGCAACACAGATCGACAAACCCTTTAGCAAAAACGATATCAATAATTTGCGCGACATATTAATCACGGCAACAATCATTATACCAGGCAGTACATGTCTACACATACAGCGTGCAGTTATAAATGTACTTGAAAAAACAATCGTGCTTCGCTATCTGTTCTGGGAACAATCAATCGCGGGAATCTTGACTTGACAAAGTCCATTCACTTCGATCAATTTGAATGTTCAATAAGCTCGGGAATGTTTGAATTCAAGGCCAATTGATTCTACTTTCAAAGCCATCTTGTCACAGGCCCGAAAGGTCATTCGAAGTGCTGGCAAGGTAAACATCGGCAACTCTGATATCGGCCTCTTATGCAGGCTTCCCATTCTAAACGATCGTTGGTGTCCTCAACAAATATCCACAGCCCAACTGTCCCAAATCCTCCGATTTCAATATGATTTTACACACACCCTAAGGGATTAGAGTTGATCACATTAACTGACCTGCAGACTCAGTGCAACAAGATTCAACATGGAACAAAAGTTGAGATCGTGACGCGATTTGGTCTCCAGACATCAAGTGACATCCACAATCATCCCTTCCAACTTTCATTGGCCAAAATCTGGGCCTGAAATCTCAAAACCAAATTGTTGTCAGGTACACCAGTACATGAGCGGCCCTGGATAAAAGTTAGTGAGTTCATCGAACAACGCTCATTGTCCTGGGGCAAATTGTTGGGAATGCCGCAGCACTTAGGAAAATGTGCCCTCGTAGTCCTCGCCTTGCGCCCCGATGACCTTTGACATCAGGGACGCCCCCAAGGCCAAATCCCACGTCGTAAAACTCGGTGGGAAATCACACACAAAAATCAATCATTTTTGTGAGGTAAGAAAGGTCGGCGCTCCGTTATTTTCAGCCGTGACTTTCAGCAACGGTGTGGTGAGTTTTTCGGGGGGGGGGTCACGAATCCAGCTGTTACATGCTGTTTACAAAATATTGACGCCTTCCTTCGAAGAAATTCCTTCATACCATTCAAACGGCGGAGAAGCATTTCACGCAAGGGTCCATTTTAATTGTATTCTCTTAACTTTTGGGTGGTTGAAAAGCAGTGCGTGAGCTCATACCCAGGGCCTCTCGAGTCCCCGCACATTTTCGTAACAAAGACAGCGGGTCGTCAGGTCGCCACTCAACCCCGGCATTTTGTCGGACCTGGCCTTCCCAATCGCGGGTAACAGAGAGGCGGTCAGCATCAAAGGCCGTTAGCGTTGGATTCTGACAGGTCTTAACCACACGGGGGCCAAAATGATTGTCAACTTCAATTTTGAACAAGGAGTCGTTAAAAAGATTATTGGGGAGTTTTCGCTATAAAAAAGTTCAACGCCCGAGGTCCCATTTAATCTTGGCGATACAGGTAGAGGAGACATAGGCACAGAAAAACGAATAGAAATGAGAACCGACTGAAATCCGCAGAGTCGTGAGATACCACGTGATCATAATCATCGCACCCCACTGGCTGTCAAAACTTCCCTGTAATCAACCAAATTTCCAGGAAGAAAAACAGTCCAATCATAGTTGGTTCTATTTTAATTAAAAATTTCGATGCTCAATTGCAAGTAGACTTTGACATACTCCTCTTACCAATGAATGTCTATTTTCTGGTTGAAAGTGGAAGCGCTTATGTTTCTTACTGTAAACAAGATTTATGGCCCTCTTGTTAGCTTAAAGTTGAAATTGTGATGGTTGTGAACAGTGCCTTAAAGCTGTCCTCAAAGACAGCACTGTTACGTCAAAATTCACCACAATTCGGTGACAAACTTTTCAGTCGAGAATTAAGAAAAGAATTGTCGGAAATAACGGGTGGAGAAGAACTTGAGTTGTGCTATGCAAGGCCCATCCTTTCACACGCAGTTTCTGTAATTGGTGTGTGCAGTAACCATACACTGAGATGGTGTCTGCCGACTAAGATTTGTATCACCCCTTCGAGCACGTATTGTCACCAAGGATCAATATCAAACGACGACGGCCACGTTAGAGGAGGGTTGGGTTTGGCATTGGTATATAAGACAAAAGGCAAAATTGTGGCTACCGCGCAACCTGTCAAAAATGATCAAATCAATAATGGCGTCCCACAGCACGTGGCTTTTACTTTCAGAAGGCATGAAGGTTGCTTTCAGCTGAGAGATTCCTTACATTCGACGTCATACCTTACAACAGTCTTGTGGGTACAGTCCACAAATTCAAGCCCCGTTGAAAACAGTGTAAAATCAGCACTGTTCAGGGCCCAATAACATGCATACCAACATCCCTGAGATTTCTGAAACACAAATTAAGCTATTGTCTGATCCCTAATCTTTCAATTTCTTTTGAATTTTTTTGTGGGTTAATCAATCACGTTTTTAATTATTCCCACAAAACAAAATCACCTCCCCACCGAAAAGTGGTTTTTCCAAAGTCTGATGGCAGCCATTTTTCACTAATGACCATTTGTCAACCGTAGTTTTTAGGCATTTTGCTTTCATATGAAAGCTCAAAGACCCAAGGAGTTGATCCTGTCAACGTTTTACACAATTGCACCATGTTGGGGGCCAAACAGGTTTTTTTTCAAGATACTGTGGGGGCACTTTTAATGCTAATGAGCTGGCCAGAAATTCTCACTTGAATTAGTGGACTGCATCCCTGTGCTGTCCGCCATCGATTTATATTATGTCCAAATTGGGCCTTTCGTGGACGGCGCACAAACGTTTGTCGTTTGTTCATTTTACCGCAAGCACGCTTTAACGGCTGTTGTTCCAGCAAACAGTGTCTGCTTATGAAACGGCCCGAAATCAGATATGGAAAAAAAATTCGGGATAGATATCTACTGAAATTAGATGCCTGCGTGAGAGTTTTCCCATACAGGCATTCTCCGTGTTAAGTTATGTTCAGTGTCAAAACCTTTCCGGCCAGTCTTCACAAAGGTAAGGTCCATCGGTCCGTCTCCGTCATCGTGCGGTAAAATTGGCATGACTTGTTATGCTCGTTCGTCGTCACGTCCTTTATAATTTCGCCCCAACTAAAGTGGAGACGAGGTTCTTGTCGTAATGTGTCATAATGCGGAGGAATGTTCTGAAAATACTTCGTGGGTCCGAGGCTTATCACCCAGATGCTGTTGAGAGATCAAAGTTGTTGTTGTGGACTGACCTTTTCTATTTTTCTATTATGCAATTAAACAGCGATTGGAAAGCAGATCTGATTTTTTTTTAGCTAGGATAGCGGAACAGATCTCAGCCGTACTTTAAAAATGTGGTTAGAAATATGGACAGAAGAAACAAATTGGTTAGAATTCACATGCTGAAAATTAAAGCACGTGCACATGTTATTAGCAAAAGTAAACGATCACACATGTTATCCCCTTTTAACACTGGTATCAAGGTTAGCGAGGTTTCGACTCCATAATATTATTGAAGCTGCTATCTGAAGTTGAATCTGCCGAGATTCTTTTACAAGTTAAAGCGCAGTTGCTATTTTGAGGTAAAGAATGGTGCTGAATACAGTTTACAACTGTCACGGTAAGTGAGGTACTCGAGAGATTTTTGGGTTATCACATTGATCTGAATTACTATCCCTGCTTTGTTGATGCAGATCAGACAACCAGGACGATGAACCCGAAAACGATTCGGCCAAAGCGAGGTTGGACGCCATCTTGAGTCACAAATGGTCCTTTAATAAGGAGGCCGCAGAAGAAGCCAGGTGGGCGCCCCCCCTTTTTTTTTTTACTACAGCAGACATGCATATTCTTAAATTATGTATTTTTAAAAGGTCTATCAAACCAGACAAGTGATTGAGATAAATTTCTCAGTCCTTTACCTCTCTCTAACTCAATGACCAAGAAAACAACTTGAATAAATCGACGAAAAATCCGCAAACCAGCTGGCAAGTAAACAAACATCGAACTGGAGTCACAAAGCCATACAACTAAATGTTGTCCCATGGATGTCAGTGACCCGTACGACAGTGTTGAGCCCCCGAATCATTTTTCTGAAAGAAACAAATCTCTTGACTTTTCATTTTTTTTATCACATGTCTTTGGAAAAGTCAAGTGGAATCCATGAGCCTCGGGAGGCCTTTTTATTCCTGTTGACGACTGGGCCCCGTGGGACTCGGTGAAAAAAAACGAAAGAATTACGACAGCAGCACAATAAGCCCTCGGCAACAGCTAATCCTTAAGCAATGCAGGAAATCTGCATCATATATTATATTTGTGGCATGAACTGCATGATCACATGTACACAATTTGTTCCGTGCAAGCAAAACACGAGCGCAGCTGTCGACGTCGGTTAGACTCGATTCCAGCCTGATAGCCGGAACAACTTTCATTCAAAATGACGTCAGAGGATTTACTTTGTGCTTAATACGTTAATTACTCGTTTTCTGAGAGAGTGCAGCGCCGGACATGTTTTGATTTATAAGCAAAGTGAAAGTAATTGCCAAAGTTACCTCAGTTGACTTTAATTATTCTTGATTTGCTAGAAAAACAACATCAAATGTGATAGTCTTCAAATGACTTCATGCTGACACGATGCGTCAGAACAACCTCTGTTGACTGTTCGGTCCTTGTGCTTAATTGCTTTGAAATTTAATGGTTAAAAATAGAGTAGCTGCAATCCAGTCTTTTGGAATACAAACCTTCAAAATGCACCTCTGTGTCTCAGTTAACCTGATTTTCAACCCTTGTTTCCCTATTTCAAGGGGTATTATACCATCTTTGGGATTTTATGCTTAATGAGTTCTTCCATATTTATGAGCAAAACTGTGATGTCATCTCAGGAAGAAGCCTCAATGTTGCATTGGTTTGTACACAAAAAGTCCTGCATTTTTGTAGATTTTCCTGGACTCATTTTTCTCTTTTGTGCTGAATCTTTGTTGTTTATGTGCAGGGCAATATGAAAGCACCAATCCCTCTCTCAGAAATGTTTTCAGTTAGTAAATACGGTTGTTTCACAATAGTGCGCCTCCAAGAGTTTGCAACATGTTGACCCATCACTGTGCACGAAAGCCGTCGACCGAATGCGCGTTTAGAAAGGGTGGACAAATTTCACGCACTGTGATTGGTCAACGCGTTGCAAACTCTTGGAGGCGCACTATTGTAAATCGCCCGTATTCTGGGTTCAGAATGTTGAGTAGAAACACCTGACCATATCTTCCCTAGATGACTTCACAGCAACAGCGCCCTTAGTCGTCCGAGAGAGCATGGATAATTTTAATTGTTTTAATGCATGCCCTTTAAAATGCATTGAACCAAACTGGAAAGTAAAACAGTTTTCATACACTGGTGAAGAGTACAAAGTTAAAGAAAAATTACGTCTCAGAAAAATTCATTGCAGCTACACTTCGAAGACAACGAAGGCATGGTAGAAGACAATCCCAACAACCGAATAGCATTATTCGAAATTTTCAATTTTGCCTTTTTTTCATTTAGAAAAGACATGAAACAGTACTTCAATCCTTTTGATGTCATCACCATGACATCGGATGACGTGGCTACTGGGCGGCTGAGGCGCTTCTACCTGTCCAAGAAGCTGAACGTCAACGTCGTGCCGCCGGGCCTACACCGACTCCTACCCAAGCGATTGCTGTTCCGCAACCAGCACTACAGGAAATGCTCCCTGGTCGGCAACAGCGGCGTGCTACGGAACAGCAGCTGCGGCCGTCAGATAGACTCGTCCAATTTCGTCGTCAGGTGCAATTTCGCCACGCTCAAAGGCTACGAGAAGGACGTAGGCACCCGCACGGACGTCGTGACCTTTAACCCCAGCATCATAGAGAAATACCACAAACTGTCCACCAAGGCAGACATGGCAAGATTCGAGAGTGACCTGCGGAAGTACCACGAGAAATACGTCTTGTGGGTACCAGTCTTTAATCGTCCCTACGTCACGGTTGCCTTGAGAACTTTGTTGGATTTTTTCGACAAGCATCTGGGGAGTAGCAAGAACATTCAGCTTGCGTTTCCAGGAAATGTACTTCCGGATATATCAGAGTACGTCAATAAAATAAATAAAATGCAACAAAATTGCAATTAGAATTATTCAATAAGCCGATCACTCATCTTGGTTTTCTAATTTCTCGTGCCATTGTAGAGTGTTTTGGTTTTAATCATTTCAGTTCGCGCTTTGTGATTAAACAACAGAAAAGGCGATGAAAATCAGATTATAGTTTGCAAAAGCTGTATGCGGGGATTGCTCATTACCTTCGGCCGTAAGTTAGCCTGTACAAAGTTGATCTGCCAAAATATGACACACATATCTCTAGTAATCGATTGCAAACAACGTCTATCTAGATATTTAATACCAATTGTGACAAATGCCATGACGCATCTCGGTTTTCAGGAAGCGTCTGTTTACCGTCTGTTAATTTTCGGAAGTCTTGGGTACTTAAAAACTGTTAACACGCAGTTCTTTAGTGTACGATTCATGAAAGTGTTTTTTTCTGTTCTCAGTTACTGGGCATCAAAGGGCATCGACGAGGAGCGAATCAGCACTGGCCTGCTGATGTACAACATGGCCAGCGCCCTCTGCGACGAGATTCACATGTACGGGTTCTACCCCTTCCCAGACTTCAAGGGGAGGCCTATTCCCTACCACTACGACCACCCACTCGATCGTGTGGGGAGAAAGTTCGACTACGGTTACCGGCGATTCCACGCGCTCCCCGACGAGTTCGTGTACCTAAAGAAACTCCACAGGGCCGGGGTCGTGCAGCTGCACCTAGGGGAATGTCCCAATGCATATTCATGAGAACTGCTCTAACGTCATCCACACTGAAAGTGTGTATGGGTGATTTCTGAAGCACCAAATTGTTGATGGATACTTGGTACCTGGTTGAAATCTGCACTTCTATGAGGGCAATTGACTAACCCTTATTATTTAGAACAGCGTTTAACGCCTCTGTCCACCTAGGGAAAGAGCTCAGAAAGAATGGGAAGACTTTTCCCACATAGAATTTTCCAAATCGCTGTGCCTTTCACCCAAAGTGCGTTCGTTGCTTTTACGTATTGGCTTCAGAGATCGTGATTACAGGAACAAACAAAACTAGTTTGTTGGTGAACAACTTGTTATTAGTAATCTGAAATCATTTATTGTATTAAAATAGCGAAGAATTTAAACGGGACAATACTATTCCATCGCTTTTCCCAACTAAAAGTTGTTTCCCAATTTTAAAATAGAGCTTACACTTGTCTTGCTAATTTTCACTCGTGCAATAGATAGTTGTAAGGCGCTTTAAACTGAATACCGTTGAACGCAGTGAGGTGAAATGAGCTGGCTCAACCTTCATCGTGCTGCGTATTTCTGAAATTTCTCCGCAATTAATTCCAGTTAATGCCAATTCTAAGAAATGCTTATTTTGTTTTAGATTGTTCTATCACAATGGTTTCTCTCTGTAACTCTAATCTGACTACATGGAGAAAAATTGTAGATTTTTTTTCAGCGCGTGGACATTCTTAGTGACATTGTTGGGGACCAGTCACAAATGTGACTTTTCGTGCTGTTTTGGCAGGTAACCGGAGCATGTTTTGATTTGTGTTCGAAGTACATATACACACAGCAGTTCTATGCAAAAAAAACCCCCAAAACAACCAAAAAAATTATGAAAAGGAACAGTGCCGATGTGCACAGATCGCACATACAGTTGACGTGAAATTGACTTAACATATCCAGTGTTCAGCATTTTGCATCGTTTGCATGGTTAACGACCCCGCAATTGTGTTGTTAATCTGCTTTGGGTAATTTTCAAATGTACTTAGGCATTCGTAGAATGTCATGTCCCTGGTTTACTTTGCAAAAGGGCGCCATGTTCAGCAAAGTTGACGTGTGGAAGCGTGTGTTTTTATCACACAACTGTCTGGGCATACACCATGTACTTCCCTGTGGGATACGGTTCTTGAGAGGAGACTAGTAAGTTTTCATGCATTATGGAAGCTTTCCCTTTTGAAATGTCGGCCTTTGAAGAAAAAAAAGATCCTCCAGAGCCACGATTACATCCTTTATTCAAGTCGGGTGCCCCCAGCGTGTTGTGTAAAAAGTAATATTGCTTCCGGGAATTTGAGCCTAGAGGTGTTCCGGGTCAAGGGGTTGTAGAAAATGTGTCAAGCTATCAACAGGAGAGAGCATAATGCTGACCGAAAAAGATATGGACAGATTGAGGTATGCATTGCCCACTCTTCTTACGAATGTTATCACATCCGGGGTCAAGCATGCCAAACACTCCATACGGATTATGTTTTGGAACAAAAACAACCCTTTGAGTGAAATACAAACTTGTTCCAAAGGGACCGTAATCGTAAATGAAAATGAGCATTTTGTTCTGCATGTATTTACTTTCAGTTAAACGCACAAAGTAAATTTCAGAAATGTTTAGTAAGCAAGTAATCAGTACTTGAAAGGTGACCACTTGTCAGGTTTGAGTCACGGCAGGAATAAAATTCCTATTGTAGCCTTTTGGAGTCGCTTTTTAACTGTAACCAACTAAAACGAAAAGTCATTCAAATGCTTTAAATACGAATGTCACCTGATAGGCTTATAAAGGAATCATTCAACTTCTGAATACTGCAATGCTTGACTATTGACCAAAGTAAATCAACTCAGGCTGCATGCACATTAAGAGCTCCCTGTTACACAGATACCCTCAGGGTTGCCAATTCACACAATAAGGGCCTACGTATACCCAGAATTGTGTTCAGCACCGCAGCTAGGTGCTCTCTCACGTTCATTTCGGCCCAGCAACATCCCCCGGTTTTTTGCATTATATTAACGAATGTCACTATATCTAATGTACCATAAAGTGTAACAGTTCTCATGGGAATGAATACTGTATACACTAATGCCAAACTTACAACCTGTGTTTTTCTCTATACAGTCCTGTCTAGTGTTAGATTTCCGAAATAAGAAACAAAAATGTACGACCCCAACCAGTTCAGCATAACTTCCAACAGTGACTCTCTTTCAGATGAAGCTAATGTGTTCAATTCCTTGCGAAAGAGAAATACTTTAATTTGCAGAATTCCAAAAATTTCGCACATTTTTACATGGTGTCACTTATCCCGTCATAAAAATTAGTCGTCAATCTGACAGTGATAAATGATTGTCTCACCTGCGTTTTCCAAAGTCCAGGGCGAATTCACTTTCCTAACGTCAGTTAACAACCTCTAGGCCTACAATGGGGTGCGGTACTGTTATCTAAAAACTGGCGTTTCCCAAGGCACTATGGTTAAGGATTCAATCCTTCCTGGATCGTAAGAGATTTAACTAAAAGCCAGAACTCAACATTCTTTAGGCGACCCCGAACAAAGCACAGATTCAAACCATTTGAACAACCGTTAAAAAGAACAAGGCCCTTCGGGTCGCATGTTGTAAACGGCTTTGCGTGGATTTGGAAACAATGGTTGGAATCTTTCTGAACAATATAAAACGAGAAAAGCGGAATTTGACAAAACCTAATCTGACAAAATCGTATACTTTCAAACTAGTACGCCTATATGTCTCTGTCTAGACAAGAAAATGTGTCCGAAGTGCGAACTATAATTGAAAGAGGTTTCAGAGATTTAGTTGACAATAACGAGGACCTCTTTGTTTGCCCTGCCACTTGCAATAACCAATTCTGACTTCTGTAAGTTTCAAAATAAATTTTCCTGTAATCACACAGTCGATGCGTTTCTGAAAAAAATGCAAATAAGCTTACAAACAACTTAGTTTAAGGGTAGCTGCAATCAATAAAAAAAACCCCCTCCAAATTACACCTCTGTGTCTCAGTTAACCTTATTTTCAACTTTTCAAAGGGCATATGCTCAATGAGTTCTTCCATATTCATAAGCAAAACTGTGACGCCACCTTAGGAAGAAGCCTCAGTGTTACATCAGTTTGCACACAAAAAAGGTCCGCATTTTTGTAGATTTTTCCTGGACTCAGTTTCTCTTCTTTGTTGATTCATTGTTGTTCATGTGCATTGCAATAGGAAACCAACAATCCCTTTCTCAGAAACATTTTCAGTGAGTAAATTCTGGGTTCACGATTTGAACAGAAACGCCTAGTTCCTATACACAAGCCATGTCTTCTCCTGATGACATCACAGCAACAGCGCCCTCAGTTGTCTGGGAAAGTATGGCTGACTTGAATCGTTTAAAGTATGCATTTCCAGTGCATTTAACAAAATAGGAAAGTGAAAGAGTTTTCATACATTGAAGAAGAATGAAGAAAAGTAGTGCCTACGAAAAATTTATTGAAGCTTCACTTCAGTAAAAATGATTGCTACATGTGTCCTTCAAGATTCCATGTTTACGGGAACATGAACGTTGGTCTATTGCACTTCGAAATAATACACACTTCCTGTTTTGAAGCGTAAGCTTTCAGCGTCCAAGACTTCGCTGCAGAGTTCGCACGCGTCCTCCTTCCCAGAGGCCGCAAAGGAGAAGCTTCGACAGTTACCCTGGACCAAACACTTCCGCGCACAGTGGATTCTGTCCTCGGCGGCGGAGGTGTAGAGGGTAGTCACATTGCTGCATGTTGCGTCCGAGGACCTGAAGGCAAACCGTCCAAATCCAGTGACCGGACCAGAAACTGATGTTTAAAAACAAGATGGCAGATTTCATTAAGTAATTGATTGGTCTCTGAGGAGCGATTTCCAAGCAACAAACAACTATGAAGTGCATGTGCTGCGGTCACGTAGATAGCAACAAAAAAAGAACACTCCACACCAACAAGGCTCTTTTCAACCTATGGGGGGGGGTTCTTCTGCCAAAAAGCGGATACACCTTCATCCATTACACATATATTCATGTGTTATTTGTGGCCATAGCCAAACAATAATATTTTGAAGCTTGCTCGGACTCTGATTCTAGGTCAGTAGTCTTTTATAGCCTCGCATTCATCGTTGAGGGCGCCAGCTGTGGGGCGGCTGCCCCAAAATGGTCAAAATCAGACAACTGAGCAAAGCAGAGAGGATCCAAATCGTCAATAGTAATCGTGGAGATTCAGAAACTTGAACAACTCCACAGTCTTTTCTTTCACTTGAAATTAAGCACAAAGAAATTTTTGAAGTCTCACCTGAGGACGGTTCTTGTGTAACGCCCTCAATAGTCGGTTGTGATCTCGCAGCTGTCGTTGGGGGAGTCGGCGTGGTTCCTGCTCAGAAAGTAATGTTTAAAATTCGAATTGATCTGTACAAAGATATACATTTCACTATCCCATAAAGTGTAGCGACGCCGGAAGCGGTTCAAAAGGGCCCCCTCTATCGGTGTTAAACGGAGGGAGAGATCAGATTCTTGTCGATGTATTACAACATGTACTGTGAGGGTTTTACATTACAGTACCAGTTTTTATTTTACTAAATAAATCTGAATTTTTCAACAGTGAGAATTTGGAACCACTGCATAAGAAAAATAAGGAGACTCCACTAAATTCTCCAACACCATATTAAAACCCTCTCATCTCTGGCCACCCAAGGCCGTCTAGTGTTCCCGTAAGGTTAAGGCACTGTTAACAACAAGGGTCTTGGTTTCACATCTTAATTGCAACGCAAGCTGTATAAAAAAGCGTGTACGTTTCGTGCGAGCAATTAGAAGTTATGGAAATACGATAACGGTGGGTCCTTGAGAAAGCGAGTTCTACTTTACGAAAGCTTGAAGAAATTGCCTCATGTGGAGCCAAAAAGAAGAAAAAGTGACCGCCATACATCAAGTGGGATGGAGGGGGTACACAGGGCAAAATAGGGCAATGGAAATTAGATCATTGTCTATTCTTTCATCCATAAAAGAATCCTCAGCACCCAAAGAGAGGTTAAAAAAAAGACATTTAGGGCGCGTACAGGTTAATCTGCAGTTTCAAATCTGGACCTACCTATTCGTGATGGGGTGGTAGCGCCCTCTGTTGTTTGATACCGATTCGTACTTGCGTCAGTCTTCGGTTTGGGCGTGGTAACTGCATTAACCTCACTCGTGCCCAGAGTATAAGCATTTCCTGTCAGGCAAAAGTGTTGTAGAATCATACTTTTCCCCAGAATGTCAGATTAAAAGGTCACTTTGTACCTACACATAGCTGATGAAATGGTTCTTACGATTCTTGCAGGAGACAAAGTACTGGGATTCGCAGACGACATCTTTGAACTTCCCGCTTCGGCTCTGTTGGAAGACGGCGCAGTTCTCACTCAGACCGCCGTCTGGTTGGTTGGTACCCGATGAGTCCCATCTTTCGTAGACTGGACCCGTTAGTTCGGGGTCCAGGTACGCCCACGTGCCTTCTGATACTTGATCGTTCTGACCGATCCAGTAGCCATCGTTCGATCTGTGAGATCGTTTGCCAAATCAACACATTTCCGATTAATAAAGGACGAAGAAGGCGTACGTTATTTGTTCCATTTCAAGCAATTATGCTCAAAATCGGGAATGTTTCACCACTGTTTGTCCAATTATGGTCTAAATTAATTACATGTAACTGATGCTAAGTTTCCGTTGGAATGATTTCTCATCGTTTGGTCGATATAGTCTCAATGGCCATTTATTTGCTAAATGTTCCAACACAAATTTGGTGTTACCCTGGGTTAAAGGGAAGTTTGTAACTGATTAACTTTAGTACCCTTTACTCAAAACAACTTATGGCAGTGACTATCCAGAACAAATACTACGCGACCACATATCCCCCCTTAATTTTTCTTACATCCGTATTAAAAGTTCAAAACGCGATGCCACGTGAAATACCAAACTGTCGAAACGCTCGAACGTTTGTAACCTCATCACGAATAATGCTAATCATGAGCGAAGAGATATCATATTGGGAAAACCCTACCCGAACAAGCGACTGTTAACCGTCACCAACGCCAGAAGATCAGCGTCATCCTCGATATCAGGGATATTCCATCCGGCTCCGTACTCCTGGCAAACTTTCTGCGCCTCTTCCCACGTCACCCTCTGGTTGGTCAGGGCGTAGCACACACCGGGTTTACCCTCGTCTCCAAAAGCGTTTTCGTTATACCTCTGGCAAGCTTTGGTGGTGAGGATCAATTAAAGGAAAACTAAGGCTGCATCCGAATCTCTTGTCTAGAGTTAAGTCTAGGTCTTCAGTCCATTGGAAATGCGTGGAGACACGTAGACAATAGACCTAGCCGTAGCTCTGGAAGCCCGTTTCGGACACGGCCTTAGTCACTACTTCCTTTCTTCTCCTGTGGGGGAAAATGATATATTGTGCCCCAACTTCACTGTGAACTATTCTCATTATCACAGCATCGAGACACCAGCTCATGGTATCGACATTACGAATTCTGTAATCCGTGCAAGTGTCTTCGTAGCTCGGCTTTGGGGGAAACTTGTAGTTTCAATATGAAAATAGAGAGATCGAAAACACACTTACGATCGGTCCAAGGAGCGGCAGTAGTCGGTGTTTGCTCTGTAATATAAAAACATACCACAACCTTGCAAACAAGACCAACCTATTAAGTTAACAATCTCATTTTATAAGCAAATCACTTTGACTCACAAACTTGTTGAAAAATCAAGCAATGGAAAATATTTAAGTTCTTTACACATACCAACTTTAACCTAAATTCCTTCAAAGAGAAAGGTATGACTGAAATAAAACGATCGAGTAAGCCCTGCAGGCCCTACCCACTGCGCACGTCAACACAACATGCGCTCAGCTTCTCCAGTGTTCCAGCCGCGCGCATCACGCATCTATGTCAGAATTTTGTGCATGCATGGCGGACAAAAATCACGGCTGTGATTGGCCAGAACAGAATGGGGCGTGACTTAATACATCGGAAACCCGGGTATTTTGTATTCAATTTAATGCCACTAATGATAATCTAAAAAGTTGCATCATGAATAGACCGTATTCGTATTCCCCAACGTAGTGTATTTATTTGAAAACATTAAATTCAAAGAATCAAACAATATTCTACGGTTTCATTCCGACCCCCCAAATCACCTGGTACCATCCCATTAAGGGTTTCTACTGTACGTTCAGGAATACGACTGAAATTGGGGACGCCGCGCATACGGTCTATTGCTATTACCGACACGCTTCTTGCAGGTGACGTAATAGTAATCGGAACACTCTTTGTCCTCCCAGGTACCCGATTTGCCCATCATGATGCAGTCCTGCTCTCCATTATCGTTGGGCTGTCCCGACCCCCAGTTCAGGTACACGCCTGCATCTGACGGCGTGTCGTTGGAGGCGTACTTCCAGACTCCCTCCACGTCTCGGTCGTTCTGCCCTACCCAGTAGTTGAAGTTCAAACTGTGTGGAATGTCAACCAACCAGATGATATTGCTGAGTGTACGTTCGTTTTTCTTATACTCTCTAGCGGTGACAGCAAAGTCTGTACGAGCTCTTATCCAACTCTGGCTCCAACCTGTTCAATCGGCTTCCGTTGGTGTGGTAAGAAATTATACTAGGCCTATATGGAGTGCGCATGATACAAAGAAATCGGCAGTAATAACAGGAAAAATATATGGCAGGCTGGGTGCCATGAGAGACCACTTTTCATTGCAGTCCAAATTTCATTTGAAAGCGGAAATTTGGGGGCCCTTATATCGAAGTCTTAATAGAAGGGGTGTGACTTTGTTATGTAGCGCATATTATTTAAATTCCATGTGCTGAATGCATTTTAGCGGAGTGTCACTCTTTGTACGGCAAGAAATAGTGGAAGTTTTAAATTTGTGCACAAGATCCGTCTAGGGAGTGTAAGCAGAGAGATCTGGTACTCCGTAGCTTTCCCTTACGGTCTGAAGTCTCTGAATCTGGCGGCTAGTATGTCGTTCTCGTTGGCGTTTTCAATGTCCATCAGTTCCCAGCCTTTGTCCTGGCAGTAGGCCACGGCCTCTTCCCACGTCTTTTGCTGGCCTGTCATGAGATAGCACGCTCCTGGGTTGCCCGCGCTGCCGAAGGCGTCGGGGTGCAACGTCTCACATTCTGTTCAAACCAAACGGAATCCAAGAGTTTACAACGACATCAAGTTCACTGTGGCCGATGTATCACCCATAGATGTAACCGAGAATTCTGCTTATAAGTCAAGACCAAGTCATTTTCCACAAGTGTCAAGCGAGTTCCAAGTCATCCTTGTTTCCAAGTCAAGTCGGTTCTCAGGTGAGAAATAGCGCAATCAAATTTATATTCGAGTCCGTGTGGGAACTTCAAGTCGAGAACTCTAGGCCTAGTGTCAGCTAAAGTCAGGATGTCAAGTCGTGTGTTGTTTTATTACTTTATTTGAAGGTGCTATAATGCATAACAGAATGTCAAACTAAGGAAAAATCTGGACCTTTAAGAGGTTTACATGACCTCCCCGCGGTCACACATGCGCTTCAACATAAAAGAACATATACACCTCAATCACCAAAATGCTCGTGGTCAGGCGCACCACAGCTACGAAGGCAGAATCAGTCAGTTGATATCATAAAACAAAGCACTTATCCATTATTATAATAGAACATAACAACATAACACTATCTAACAGTGAAGCAGGGTGAAGTTAAAAATCGCACTCGACACAACCCCGTTGAATCTTCATCGCATTCGACCCAACTTCACGAAGAATTACCTGCAACTTCAGGCGGCAGGGTGGCACCGTCGCAGTTACGCGTCGAGCTTTGGGTCGGTCCAAGTTCTAGGGCAAAAAAAAATGGATGCCAAGACCTCCTGAAATTCCATTACTCGGAAAGAACGTAAATATGACTTCAATGTTCACACTGGCAAAACGGGTTTGTCAAGATCGAAGAGATGACAGGAGTCGAGACTCTCAGCAAAGGAATCTCGTAGATAACAAATAACTGCCAACGGGGCCCTGTGAATTTTGGGCAGCAAGACTTTGACAAAAGTACTTCGTCACTGCTGCAACTCAGCCCATAACAAATTTCAATCAATAGTGTATCACTGAGGTTTCCAGTTGTGAAAGGAAACAAAATTAGGGCTTTTTCTTTGAAACGACTTTTAGAATCCTGATTCAACCATGGGTTAAAGAATAGATAAGTATATGCACTACCAAATAAAGGGGTGTCTACCTTTCTTCAGTTTGCACAACGAATAGTAAGTTTCGCTGCAGTCCTTGTCCTCGAACTCTCCTCTGGGTCTTTTGAACATGACCATACAGTTCTGCAGCCTGTCGCCGTTGGGCTGGCCGTTTTCCCAGTTGAGGTACACCGGGCACTGCCCGCTGGAGATGTACCGCCAATCGTCCTCCTGCTCCCGGTCGTTCTGTCCGATCCAGTAGCCATTGTTTTTGCTGGAGTTATTTCAACATGCACAGAATTAGCTTTAAAACTGAATTATGTTGTTAACTGCATAAAATGCTTATCGCCAAGTTCAATCCGAAATGCTTTTATCATTTTTTATACAAAGTAGAATCTATCACGATTTCGATTGGGCTGCCACCCAGTTGTTGACAAAAAAGATATTTCAGAGTTGGAGACAGGAAATATAGCAACAGTTTTAATCAACAGTTTCTGTGTTCGTAAAACAACCTTTATGTGGCACGAAGACAGTGGTACAGTTTAGAGATTTTTCAATGCTTTGGTATATAGTGTTCAGCAAAATTTTGGTAAAACCTATCTATTTTTTAAACATTTATCTAAAAAATGGCAAAACCTACGGGAAATTGTCTCTGTTCCAGGCTTCCAGAAAGAGATTCTCTTCGGCATCCTCGATGTCCACCACTGACCAAGAACCACCGGGGAGATTACTGCAGAAGCTTAAGGCTCCCTCAAAGTTGAACTTCTGATAACTCTCGTGGGCGTAGCATACCCCGGGAACCGAGGGGTTGCTGAAGGCAACAGGCCAAATACCCAGGCAATCTTGCGGACAAACGGATTAGCTGATCAGCTGGTTTCATCATGTTATCTGTCCTCATAGAAAGCCACTTACTTGATTTGTTGCACGGCTAAATATGTTGCCAACATTGTGACGAGTGGCATAATCCACAGCCACAATATAAAGACTTCATGGCTTCTTACCATGCACTACTAAAGTCCTGACCACTAACTCGAAACTCCGCTGCGGACTTTTACATCCACCCAAACACTAATAGCAAAACTTCTACGGTTAATGGGCTTGCGGTAGCTCAGTGCGTAACGAAACATAAAGGAAAATGCCATAAAAATAAAAAATCTAAACAAACAAAAGTAAACAAATCAAAAACAATTAACCAACGCTTAAAAAGACACGTTGCCAGTTCTGAAGACAACATTGAACGGCATTTCAGCAGGCTAGAGATAGAGGGTTGGAAGCACTCGACCCAATCCTTGATTTATTGACGGCAATAATATCGAACTCAAGGTTCCAAACATTCGAGGCCGTTTTGTCGACTAATGTCGTCCTAGTTAGAAAATGCCAAGCCGCTCTTATACACATCTGTTAAAAGCTGATGCGTGCAGAAGCTCGAGGGTGATTTATCACACTGTAAATCTTCCAGGATTCAAAGGCGTTAGCTACATTAACCGACCACGATTATGCTTACCGTCGGGTGCTTCAGTAGACGTCTCCTCAACGAAGTCGGGACAGGAAGGTACGGTGTCTGCAAATTAATTTTGTGACCCAGCACATCAAAATCAGGAATAAGTCTCAAATAGACTTTTTGAGATATGTATATGGTCCGAAAGAGAATTCCACAAGCTTGCGGAGATCCGTGCTCTTCTCTGTATACAGTTCAGTTAATATTCTGATCAGAACAAGAGCAAAGCAACCGTTTTTAAGATTCAACCTTTGCCTTGCTTACTAGGCCCATATGTAGCTTTAAAATAATTTATAGTCCACAGTTTTATAATTCAATCAAACAGTCAAAAATTTTAGCTATGAGCCAAATGAAAAGCTTTCAAAATCTTAGTGCATCACCAATTCACACAAAAAGACACTGTATTACGAGTGAAAAAAATGCGAACTGATTCGACCAAAGTCCGTAAAGATTCGTGTAAGTCAGGCTTTATTCAAAAGACACGGGTAGTGGCTACGATTGCCATTTACACACGTTCCTCTGGGCAAGGACTAAAGAAGCTGGTCAACAACTTCCATTGGCGCACGTTTTAAGCGCCAGCCGTATAGCCAATGCTTTCAGACGCAACGCTGTACAATCTGTGTCGTGCTTACCGGAGGTGATTTTGACTTTGCACAAATAGTAGTAAGTGGGGTCATCGCAGCTGCGGTCCTGGAAGTTTCCGCCGTCAGAGTAGAAGTAGGCCATGCAGTTCTGTCTCAGGCCGCCGTTGGGTTGATTGCTTTTCCAGTTTAGATACACGCTCCGGTTGCAACGGTTGGAGCTCTCGTTTAAATACCTCCACGTGTTCTCGGTCTTCAAGTCGTTTTGACCAATCCAGAATGTGTCGGCCGAACTGTAGATAGGTTTTACACAATTGGCATTGTATCACTCTTAAAACAACCTAGTCAAAACCTAGTCCTAGTTGGTCAAAATTGACTACTGATTCAGTCAAACACCCACGCTAATGTTGGCAAATCATGCTTTCTGACAAGATTCCTATTCGATGCCTTTGAAATATCAGTGAACTGACAAAAAAATCTAGTCAGATTGACTAGTTTCCAGTTGCACCCAGCTGACCCCGAAGAGCTAGTCAAATTTTACTGAATTCTAGTCAAATTTTACTGGTCCGTTTAGAGTGTACGTAACTTTCAGCAGTTCGAAATACCATAATCAAGAAATGGTTATTTCTGACAACATTATCAGCAAACAGTGATTAGACATTCGATTAATAATTGAATTTGGAAGAAAACCTACTCAACATAGGCCTCCTTTTACTGAAATAAAGTGCATTATGACCGGTTTATTTCAACACACCAATTCTCACGTGGACTTATTCCACTCGACGTAAGGAAGTCAGACATTGTTAGTTGCAAATTGAATGACGTTATTGGGTCTAATACACGCAGATGATTATTTTGCTTAATAGTATATCAGTTTATGGCAGTCAGGTTAAACAGTTAGGGAGCACATTACAAACTTGTTAAGAAGAGTGGCTGTGTATCAGTGTCATCACCTAAGTTTGTAATATTCTTTGGAATTTTATAAATTAATGCCATCTTTCTATAAAATATAATATGCAGAAATTACAGCTCAGCACTCTGAGGTAATGAAAATCACATAATTAGAATTGGGTAGGTATATCAAAAGCAAACATATTACGTATTCAGATTTTCTTTTGGGGAGGGGCGTGCTGAAAGAACTTACGAGGAGAGCTGGCCGTTTGCCATCAAAGTACCCAGGGAGTCTTGGATGAGTTTATTCTCCACCTCGTCCTCGATGTCGGCCACATCCCAGCCCAGGCTGTCGTTCAGCCCTTGACAGTAGGCCCTGGCATCGAGGAACACGCCTTTCTCCTCGGCCGCCAGGTAGCACACACCCGGCTTGGTCGCTTGGTACCCGAAGGCCTGGTTGTGGATCTCCGAGCACGACACGGCCTGGACCGACAGGTCGGTGGTGGTGGCAACTGGATCTAGGTCGGAGGCTCCGGGGATCACCGGGTCTGTCAAAATGATTTTCAAAGTACGCAATAGCAATTCAGTAATTTCCTTTAAAAAAACAATAGAGGACGGGATATGAATTTAGCAATCGCGGGTGTTTTTGAGTGTGTAAACGCCTTCAATCGTGGACCTATAACAATAGGGGACAATAGGGTCCACGGTTGCAGAAGAGCCCACGGTTGGAAAACGTGTACAAAACATATGGGGTCTTCCGAAAAAGGTAAAGTATGAACAAAAGAGGAACAATAGGGAGTCCACGATTAAAGGCGTTCACACACTTGGGTGTGTGTGCACAAGGGCTTGCAATCTTGGAGAGAAAAAAAATGGGCATCTTTCCAGTTTGTTCACAATACAAGAGATTTCCGCATGCGTGCATTAAGGTATACATACAGCGACACCTAAACTAGCAAAAGCCTGTCTACGCAAATAACCCATTTTGAAACCAACAGTTAGCTAGTGATGGGAAGCAAGCGGACAAATTATACAATAAGCTACTGAGTAACAGGCAAACAATATTAAATAACTCACCAGCGAAGGACCATTGGTTGACATGAATTGATGCATTAATAAGTTAACAATAAAATTGTGTGGGTCTAAAACAGAGAGGAAGAAACAACGCAGTATCTATTGAGATAATTTACCTTGGTCATTTTGAGCTTTTCCTCCCACAGCTAGCATCAAGAAAACAATGAGCGACATCCATTCACGGCGTACACTCCTACCTGCCCGTACCGGGGCCATTGGGCCTACTGGACTGCAACGGCAGTTGCATTGGCTTCTAACAGTCGCAAACTTACAAATCATTTGTATCTCTTGGCTGAAACTGTCAGTAAACGCTAGCCAATTTTATTTTTTTCACTGAACTCGCGCTCAACGCAACACCCCAGCAAAACAACACCAATAATTTTTTTCCTGTGCGTTCTATATCCTTAGTTACCCGTCTGGTCTGCAACAATCAGAAGTACTGATCTCACGTCAAGTGGAAAACTAAGGAGGCATATAATGGACACATGTAACAAGAATATAGGACTAGGTTGAAACTGACGAGTAAGAAGGTGGAGTTTAATTCATAGCATGAAGGGCACATGTACATAAAACAGAAATTGATAAAATCAATGTAACTGTATACAACTGGTTTCCATTTCATTAGCACAAGGGAAAATACACAAAAATGCAGAAATCATCGCGTTAACGCCATTTATTTGTTAAACAGTTTCATTTAAACCTAGGAAAATACAAATAAAAACAAAATCTTTCAAAAGCATTTCCCAATGTTTCAATTTATCTTCAACATTGTCTTAATAATTGTGTATAAGCACAATGTCATGCGTCCTTTAGATACCTCCGTACAAGGTTCCCAGAGTTCCACTCAAAACGCGCTTGTTCGTCTTCTATCCTAGCGCTGAGTGCTAGTGACGCTTGCGTGACCTCGTACGTGTCCTTATTGATCCAGTCATTGTAGTCATAAAGCACACAAACAAAATTAGCGCTGGACTATTTGTGATGCATCCAACAACCGTCAGCCGATCTGGTTGACGGAAATGGTATTTCTTAATTACCAGGCAAATTTACCACAGGCCTCTCGTCGATTGCTTGGAACGGTCAACCACGTAGTTGTAGCATCTCATGTTTCACCGTACAGCTAATGAGGTATCGATTCTCGTTATCCTTGCAACACGCTAATTAAAAAATATCGGATTGAGTGTACATTAAGACACCTTTTATGGATGTAGGTCCCAATATAGTGCAGTCTGATGACGCCAGGTTTACAAAGGTCAAGGTTGAAAACCTTGTGTCCAGTGACCGTCTTAGCCTCAACCCCTGGCAGCATATAGGGCCTACCCCAATATCCATATGCCGTTGACCCCTTTCGAATACGCCCTCGGGTCTTTTGATGCCAACGAAAATGTCTGATTTAGAAACAGAGATAGCGTACCCTCGCACTGCAATGCCCCCCCCAAAAGAAACAAACAGAAAAAAGCCGGAATTTTCTTGGTATCCAGAACTGGATACCGATTTGATATAAGAGTCCTTTTAGTTGCTCCGTAATGCAAACTCGCCTGGATGTCACGTTCTAAAGATAGCAGTGATTATTACAGTATTGAACTCTTCTGAGGTCAGCATGCAATCAGCACAGTTGCCAAAAGGTTCTTGACCCTTTGTATGGATCTCTATCAAATTAAAGGCTTACTTATAAACACCTAGTCAGTTTCCTGACATGATTTGTTTCATGATTTATGTTCCAAAAAGCCGTATCCCTGTTCACCACTTCCCAGGTTGCATCGCGTGTAATTGGTAAGTGATCCCTGGCCACATAGTGTTTCAGGTTTAATGGCTTCTGGGTAGCGCCCTCCGAACAGAGGTGTTGACAAGTGGGAAGCGCCATAGGGCTGGGTAGCTCAGTTGGTAGACCACTGGTACGGTATTCCAGAGGCTGCAGGTTCAAATCCCGCTAGCGCTCCAGTCAATTTCTTTGTTCATCTTTATAATCAAATTAGGAGCTTCGGGGTGTCTGGCTTTCGCCATCGGCTTCAAAGTCTTGTTCATAAAACAAACAGCTAAAAGGGGACATTTCACACTGTTCCTTCCAGTTTAGTTTCCCATCATTATTTTCATAAGAAAAAGTATGCATATGTCTTTATAACTTCGTCTTTACCATCATCCCACCGAGCAGTGTTACGTTGCAACTCCAATAAACAGTAAAATTATGCAAGCTCATTTCACGAAAAAAGATATTTCCATGGTAATTATGTACACTCACGTTATGTAACGAAAGGGCAACACCTCCTCAAGGATGTTACAATTATCGTGGTCACGACTGCTGTCGGATTATCAAGTCGACTGTGTTACTGATGTACATCAAGTGCTCATAGGAAATGACAGAATCTAATAGCAACTGTGAACCAGACGGGTATCAGGATATAAATCGTGTATAGGCCTAACGCTCGCTTATTTTACTGGCGAAGCGGAGCCATCCAAAAGTCACCTGTTGCAGAGAAGCAAAACCTAAAATTACTGCTCTCAACTTAAGACTTATCTGGCTTTCATTGTCGTTTATTTTCAATTCAAGGAAAGAACTACATGCATACAATTTCAAGGGGGGGGTCCAGAACAGGACTTTCGAGAGGGACATTTTTTCAGGGGCGGGGCCAAAAAATATGTGATCCATTATGTAAACATTTGTGACTTTTCTCGATGGTGAGGCTTATTTTGTGGGCTTGAGACCTTACTATTGAAAGCAATTGTATTTCGTCAAAGAAAAAATTCCCCTCGGAGGATGGCCCCCTTCGTATTAATCGACTACGATTTCCCATCCGAAATTCACGTTTCTTCGAGGAAACCACGAGCGACTAACGCAAACTGCGATGCGTGTTAATCGAATCCGACTCCACTGATGTTTGCAACACGGAAACTTTTTTCAAGGAGAGTTGAAAACATTAAAGACAGATGGGACCAGAAAAGGTAAAACCGTGTCTTTTCGAAGAGGTTTCCGTCCCTGTTGACGCTTGCATTACCAGCTTTCTATCGATAATTTCTTGAGTTACTCGTTGGTCATTAATAAATATCAGGCTTCCTACGAATGGCATTGTTATGGTCGAGATTTTTCTCTATTCCCAACATTGGTTTCTCGAAAATGTTTACCTCATACGCAAGCCTCTCTACTATGCCAATCATTGAAATTTACATGACCATCCAGCACGGTTGCAATTATGAACCACAATAAGAAACAGGCTCTCAGTCCTTGGCCCTTTCAACCCCACTTTTCCACCGAGTATTTTTCAACAGCTGTGCCGCTAGTTACGTATCCACGTGATCAGCCAACGAGGGATTTAATTGTCGTACATTGTCGTTAATGCGCAGACCACTAATGCAAAAAATCAATACAACTCGGGGCCAAACGGACGACAAACTACGCAGACAGAACGACCCCCAATTGCACTGGCGCGCTCACCAATTTACGACGGTCTCGGCTTTTTCAAATTGGGTGAAAGCAAGTCCTCCATTTTCTGGCAGCGTGCCAAGCCTGAAAGATCACCAAAATCCTCCAATCTTTTTCAATTTTTCAATTCAATTAAAGTTAGGATGCGAGTTGTTCAGTAGAGAGCCACAAACTTACGACACCCAAATGCAGGCTTGATTTTAAAATCTCGAAAGAAGGCAATTCTGTCGGCATCCCAAAAGAACAGAGGCGAAAAACTCATACTCAATACTCCTTACTCATTTTCTTCATTATCACCGCAACGGAAATCTGTCACACCGAGCCGTCACGAGTTTACCGTGGAAAATTGCACGTACCGCACAAATTGGATACCACACGACGGAGGGAAAAAACAGAGAAAAGCGCTCATGGACAGAGCCCAGTCGTTTGAATATTAAGATTGTACCAATAAACCCTTGTCCAACTGAATTCAAACTTTGCCAATGTATCAAAAATGGGCGTCTTCAAGTACACACAAAACTTTTACCAAGAAAAAGGGATCTCTGCAGTTATACAGCCGAGATGTTCAGATCTCTTATTCCTGTTTGTTACAATCCTCGCTGACATCTCCAACGCGCAATGCAATAGAGTACTTGTTATACAGTAGTGAACAATATTTTTTTTACATGTACAAGTCAATATTTCTAAACACGTGATTCTCTGTATAATTCATTCCATTTGAAATAAAATATTTAAATAATGTCCAGCCTTTACAGAAAAATTACACAAGCAGTACACAATTGATAATTATAGAAACAGATTTGAGGCTTACATCGAAAGATGAGAATATGACACCAAGTGTTCTACTACAATTCACATTTTGTTGGGGTTGATTGATAGAGCTAACTGCAGCGGCTGAGCACCAAAGACAACAAGGCCTCCTGATTTTCAGCACGAAATTGTTTTTAAAAGGTGTCTGAAACCAGCAACATTTTCATGTCGGTGTCGTATGAGATGTGGACCCTCAGGAAAACGGCACCCTAAGCCTGACTCCGCATGCACATGTGAGGCTGTGTGACAAGATAACGGTCCAAGGACCAGATTCTACATAAATTCACATTAAAGGTGATACCGTGCCCGGCACAGCATCAACCGACTAGTTTCTCAATGGGTTATTGTTTGGTTCCAGGCAGATGAAAAAAAAAATGTCATAAACATTCAAGTTTTCACATAATGCTGGTCGTTTCAAACATAGTTGGATAAGATCGAGTACGGGGGAACAGATAGAAACAATATACAACATGATAAAACCATTACAGAGACATAATTCAGTGCAAATGTTGCTAATTGTGTCTACAGGGCTGGATATAACATCAGTGATGACTGGTAACCCGCTACGCAGGAAGAAAGTGGGGATGAAACATTGTTTTGCAAGCTGAAATGGGATATGAGACAGTGGGTGGGGTCTCTAACATAGAAATGGGGGTGGAACACTTTCAATGTATAATCAAAATCTTTTACATAACTGTATATAAGTTTTTGCAAATACGCCAAGCATTATGAACATTTGGAACTTGAATCACATTTTTGATGGAATTGCTTTAGTAAAACTAGGCAAGTGCTCACAATATTGCAACTGAGATGCATGACGCATGGTTTTTATTTCATATCCTTGCAAAACCCCAGCTCAAGGGCTGAAATCCATAACAACTGCTTAGCAGCCCTCGGACTAAGCCCATATCAAGGAAGCCATCAGCAGTGTTTCCAACTGACGAATGCACCAACTTTACGGGGACCCCCTCTTGTGAAATAACACTGTTACAGGAATTTCTGCCCGTGTAGTAAATATGTTTTGACAGCGTTCTCATTACCACTTGGAATAAAATTACATTGCTCCAGAGTCAGTGTGTATGCACATGGGCCACCATTTGAGACCGCGCTTTGGTTCTCGGTGGGAACCACAGGCGTTCTCAACTGGAACAAGCCATGTTCTCATGGGAACAGAAGCTCCCTCAGGTTAACTTAAAGATTGCTGGCAGAGTCTACCGAAATGGACTGGTCTTCCTTACAGCTGGAATTTGTCCATGGAGCCGTCCATGTACTTGAGAATGACGGCTCTGGGTTGGGGCCAGGACAGGGTGACCTGGCGTAGTTGGTTGGCCGTGAAAGAACCGGTGAACGGCCTGGTCTTGAAGGCCTTGACGCACTTGGTAGAGGAGCTGATCATGCCCCCAAGAAGCGCACTGCCAGTCTGACCCGATAGAAAACAACCACAATTAGTTTCCAGTTCATCATCTCAAATGGAATGAATTTTTGAATAGACTAATTCGATTAGACGCCATAACTGCAGTGGCACCAGACTCGCATGCACATTCTTCAGTTCGATGCGCGTGTGCATCTGGTAAATCACGACACCCTATTGGTCAAAGAGGCATGTAATGTGCGCGTACCACCTGTTGTGCCACCGCAGTAATGGCTTCTAACTCTGGTGGTCGAATTACACTATGGACCATGATGCAATACAGTCAACTCTTATTGCAATTAGGTTACAGGGACCACACAAATGACTTTGTTATTACCAGGACTGCGTTAAAAGAGGAGTGGCCAAAAAAAACTAAGAGAGACACAAAGAATTCAAGTCATTGGGATTTACAAAACTTACTCGTAATAACAGCATTTTGACACTACGGTTCTGCTTTACATTGGGAGTCAACTGCAAACAGAAATATGTGTTGATGCACTTGAAGGGCCAGCAATGACAAACAGATCCTGTGTTACAGAGGCACGGTATCCCGGAAAGTTTTGAGTATGGGAGATAGTACCTTTGCTTCAGGGTATTTAGACCGGAATTTCCAGTTTTTTCACAATCCATGGTACAAAGTTTATCAACTTAACCAACATTTGTTTTCGACTATTTGGGGGTGTTGTCTCGTTCTCATCTTGCGTTTTTGTTTTCTGCTTTTAATTTGTTGTTGCTTAAGATCCCCAGAACTTTTTGGACCACGCCTCAGGTTCACTGACTCTGGAACTCATAAAAAAAAAAAAATCGTGATAGATTTCCGCAACCATGCATGCTCAGTAAAATTAAGTCTGTCCACGAAATGACCTCACTCTGCAAACTTTCCAACACAAACTCCGACACGAGCTGCTGCCCACTAACAGAACCACACAGATCAACAATGTGGCACCCAATTCGTGCAAACGGCATTCGTTTGACGAGAACAATCAGGCTGTGGAACAAACCAGACATCTCAACTGGGTAATCTGTGTTTCATACTTGGAGACCAAACATAAACAGCACCTGTTCCCTCAACCGACTGGACAACATGCGTCTCCACACACTGAAATCATGTCAGTAGAGAAAGAAATTACTAAAAGGGCTTGTCTGCCATCAACAACTTATACATGTATCACACTCTATGGCTACAATCCATGCAACTGTGTCCATGCACTGTGCATGTCCTGTAGTCGTGTACACACACACACACATGCTTGTTTCACATACTCAGTGTGGACACTCTGCTGTTCTCCTATGGTCAAGAAACTTGGCCAAAATGCTCCCTTTTCTCTTGGTTAGCATACGTCTTTCAGCTGGATGTTTGATGATTTCCTGGAGTGTTCCTCTTCATTTTTCTATGGATTACCCTGACCCCAAAATGCCTCTGAAGTGGTTTCTCAGAGAGGGCAAAACACTGTGTGGACATGTGTGAGACCACACAATGCTTTCTAACCCTACATTATGTGGACTTCTTTTGTGCGGAGGTCCACAGTCCACACTATGTAAGCCATGCGCAATCACTCATACAAGATAACAACCTTGCTTCAATACACACACACACGTGAAATCAGTCCGAAAGGATGCATTCTTTCTAGTTCTGAGGTCTTGAGGGTTTGGACTGCTTCGACAATTTACCAATTTGACTGTACCCACAGTTAAACCACACTGCGATTGTTTCATTACACTTGATGCATATTTACAAGATGCATTATCATTTTAATTTATCAAAATTTTTAATTTGGGTACCAAAACTTGCTTAGAACAGTGCAACTAAAACAAGTGGAACAGTACATCAGAGGCGGCTGTTAAAATTCCAGGAACACATTGAAGGAGCTCATTATTTTGATTCGTGGACAGAACTGGAATATGGACCAATGAAGTAAGTGCACTGGCTCATAAATATGCATAAGGTGTAATGAATGATCAAACTGTATGCGTGCATCTACTATCTAGATTGCAACCAAAGATTTGGGTGTTGGCAAGAGGGTGGCCCAAGGGTGAGGGTTCTTGACATAGCCTATAACTGATGCCGCAAAGTTATTGGGAAAGGGTAACCATCCGAGGCATAAGATGGCTTCAAATAATACACAATACCTATATCTACTGCCCTCTACCGTCAATGCATAACTCAAATATACAAATATAGCCAAATGACATAAGCAAATGGCATCGCACACCAAAGGGGCTGTTTTGTTGGCACTTACCAGTTTCATCACTCCAGCCACGGGCGTGGCAATGGTCTTTATTGGGGTCAGTTTAGAAAGGGGTGTGGATAATAAATAAACTTTATGAATATAAGGCTTTGATCAACCCAGGATTACAAGGTCACTTGTTATGAAAATCCCTAAACATTTGAAACAAGATGATCTCGGATGACAAACATCACAAATTCACCGCAAAAACTGCTCACTGGTATCTACCAAAATAACACCAACATCCCCCAAAGTGCCACAAATTGACATCAGAGAATCTGAAAATGATATGTGATCAGAGCTACTTACCTGCCAGAAGCAGAGCTTGGTGTCACCAAAGGCATAAGAGGCCATGTACTTGCCATCAGGGGAGAAAGACAGAGCTGTGACAGCAGTGGTGTGGCCAGAAATGGACTGTGGCAGAAGAAAGACATGAACATCGGGATTGGGTGTGTCTGTTTTTAAGAGCAGTCTTTCGTTTGTACCTATGGGTCGCAAGCCAAATTCCACATTTCTCGGGTATTTTTGTTAATTCAGCCGTAGACAACTGAGTTATTTTCAAACAAACAAAGCACAAATTAAAAATCAAATTAGAAAATTAATTCAAAACCAAACAAATCGCAAAGACAATTCTTTAAACCCAAATGGTTAAATAATTAAAATGATAAGACTCCAATAAATGTAGGACCGAAGATGACCCACAAACGTATTTAGAGATTGCTGGAAATAGGACTATTGACACCTGTAAATTTGATAGATCAAGGAGATATGGAAGTGGGCATGGGTCTGCATGAGATAGGGTCGTTTCATGAATACCATGTGGAAGGGGAGCAGTTACTGGGTAGAAGTGCTGGGTAAGCCCCTACAGATCAGACATTTCCTCCTGGCCAAATACAAGAAGACAAATCTGAAGTAAAACAATCATGACTGGCTCACACTTCACGCGAAAATTCCTCCTCTACATCCACATTCTCATAACAAAAGGACTAACCTGTGACTTGCCCGTCTTGGCGTCGTAGATGGCGATGAGGCCCGTCTTGGCGCCGGCTGCCGTCTTCTTGGTGTTGTGGCAGTAGCTGAGCATGTTGAAGCGACAGATGCAAGGGAAGATCTCTAAGAGTCCCTTGGTCTTGAGCTGGCCTGAGTCCAGGCAGTGGACAACAATGTCCATCACCTGTAGGATCATCAATAATACAACCACACTGAAAGATACTCATGGGCTTGCCTTCCTGGAGCAGAATTCTGTTTGCTAATTGTTCAAAGAAAAAAGACATCCTGACACTTTTGAAGTCTTGTGTCTTTACAAGAATGTACAATGATTCAAGAATTACATACAAATATGCAATAATGCCAGTCTCACATTTACCGCTTCTTAACGTTGGTAAAAGAAAGTCACAAGGACAGCTTACTTGATCATGTATAATCACGTGATCATTCTTCAACTGAATGTACACAAAAACCCACTGTGATTAGTGCATCTGAGCACGACACATGGCAAAAATGGCAGCCAGATGTTCATTAGTAGCGGTAATGTTTTGTGCTTTTATTACTGAGAAATAAAGTGTCTAAATCAACTCCCTGCAGCTGGGAGTAAAACGAGTCTATGGGAAGTGGCTACTGGCACTTGGAGAATGACTTGCATTGGTACGCTAGCCATAGTCATAACTATGTAGACACAGGCTCGTGGGCACAGTCTTCCTTGGACACAAACCTCAATCATGAGGTCCACCACGTCGTTCTGCATTTTCTCAATGAGCAGCTCCACGATGCGCAGCACCTCGGCCTTGGCCCGGCCCATCGGGTTGGCCTGCAGGATGGCAGCCGGCGTCTGGGTGTTAGAGGCCAGGGCCTGGTAGCGGGCCACCTCCTTGGCGATGGTGGTGATGAAGGTGGCCGGCCGGGCCGTGGCAATCAGGGCCAGGGCGTGGTGGGAGCTGCGGTTGGAGTCGGCCACTGGTGTGATGGGAAGGCCGCTGTTAATGCTGACAAAGTAAAAAATAAACATGCTGTAAGACAGGCCAACCTTACAGTGAGGGATGAGTTTTCATCAAGTAACATGGACCAAGTTACACTGGTGCTATACAGAAAATATTGCTCCAAGAGTTTACAAACTAAGCAAAAATCAGCAACTACAATCAATTTCCCACAGAAATCCAGAAACCAAATTTCATGGCTTTTCCAGGACTTTCTAGGACCAAAATAGGGCACCTTCTATGACATTTATTACCATTTTGCATAGAAAAGCTGTTTAGTATTATGAACAGCAAGACTGCTACAGCCACTGCTATAGACTGACAAGGATAACCTCTAAATTTATCATGATTTCATTATTACATGACTTTCAATGACTTTTTTCCTCCAACTTCAGGATTCAAGGACACCCCATTTTTTCCCCAAAGTTTCCATGGCTTTCCCTGACTTTCCAGGACAACTTATTACCAAGGATTTTTTTCAGCAATATCCGTGTCAGTGAAAAGTCTGATAAAAACAATTAACGAGGTCAGAGCACCGGGATGGCCCATTTTCATCGTGGTCCTAGACCTGTGAAGGGGAACGATGGATTTCCGACCAGGGGAGAGACCAGCCCAACATCACAGCTTTGGAGTGAGTACCTGGCGGCAAACTGGTTGGGATCGCTGCACAGCTCCAGGAGGCCCAGGAAGACAGCCGAGACGTCGATGAACGGCTCCCAGACGGTGAAGCCCCTGCCAAGCAGGTCGATGGCGGCCCGGCGGATCGGGGTGTGAGCCGGTAGCTTGGGCCTCGGGGGCTCCAGGAGGAGGTAAGCCAGAGCTTGGGCTGGGGGTGACAGAGGGAGAGGGGGACAAACTCTTGTCAAATCTGTACTCATGGCCTCGCGACAAAGTGAGGTGATTGATGCTAGGGCTATCCCTAACTGTCCTGTAGTTAGGGTTTATAATGTTGCTATCTTCAGCAGGATAATCTTGAAAACTCTCCACTTTACTTTTCTGACCATCCTTGAATATCTTCCATAACTCCAAATGACTAACCATTGTTCATGATAAAATTTACTTATTTTTTGGTACCCTATTATTTCCCAGTTTCCTGCCAAAAAACCCAAACTGTCTTTGAATTTGATAAGAGAAGACAAAGCCCATTTTTTTCAGTGGTAGTCATCAATACTGGTAACTTGTTTATCACTGGTTCCCTTCACTCCAACATCATATCATCTGGGAAGTGAAAAGTTGTTCTTGTCCAACGTTTCCATCCCTAGTTATTTTCCTGGTACCCCAACAATCCCTGGTTCCCTGTCAACCCATCAAACCTATCTGTGCCTAGCAGGCAAGGGCTTCTCTGTGACAAATTTACCCATCACATCCTATCGTTCTGGTATCCTGTCACTCCCTGGTTCCCAGCAACCCTCAACTTACCTGTGTGCCTGGCCAAGGAGTAGTCGTTCATGCCAAACCCTTGCTGGACCGGGCGGTTGGAGGGGCTGCCTTGCAGGCGGGAGGGCTGAATTTCTGCCCCAAACTCGGCCCCAATCACCCCCAGCATGACGATGGCGGTGGCCTGCTTGCGGCGTGACTCAAACGAAGTCGACAACTTCTTAGTCGGCGAATCACCTGCAAAGTTGGGAATCAGTTTCATTTTCAAAACATTCACGGAGTCTACGTAGCAAGTTTAGTCAACCTGATTGCAGAAAATCTTGCTGACAAAATTTATCAGCTAAGCAAAAATCAGCAGGGGACCAGTCAGTGGCAATGAACATTCTATGAAAATGCAGCTGGTAACCAGAACTTGATAAGGAATTCCCTTCCATGCTCAGCACGACGGCCACAAAGAATAAAGACACTCTCTCTCTCTGTTTACCTGAGAGTATCTCCTCCTCGTGCTCCTCGCTCTCGCTGCTCCCCGTCTCCGACAGAGAGGACATGGAGCTGGCCTGGCTCTGGCTGCCCAGGAGACTCAGCGAGGAGTCCACGTAGTTGGGCAGGTGGTGGGCCCAGGTGTGGATCACCTCCTCGCGTCCGTCCGCACCGATGCGACGTAGCTCAGCCAACAGCAGAGCTTGGGCAGCTGCCCGCACCTACATGCAAAAAAAAGGGGAAAAGAAAACAAAACGAAAAACCCAAATGCATAAAATAAATGCATTTACAAATACATCCTTTAAACTCAAAAGGCTGACTTCAAAAGGCTCAGACCAGTTGAAGATGTACTCTTTTAGAACGTTGTACCTTCAAGAAAATTTGCATTTATAAGGACGTGTTCATTTGAAAGGATCCTCGTGTTATCTGAATAGGTGTTTCAAAGTTTGGAATGATTCTTCCTGGTTCAATAGTGCGTTTTATGCTGTGAACACCCATAGAGGGTTTGCATGGCTGGCATCTTGGAGGCCAGTGCTTTTGTTCCACAGGGTATGCACAAAGGAGGTTTCCCTGTGGAACAAAAGAAGCGCCCTGCAACATGGCTCCCACGCAAAGCCTCTATAGCTCCATCAGGAAAAAGCAGAAGCTCTAAATGTTCCTCACGGTGAGAAATTCAGACATACTGAAGAGGTACAAATGGGCGTGTGACCATGAGGCTTGGCCATTTGGGAACCAAGAGTTGGAGAAATTGATAAACGTTACCTCCAGGCACCTGTCTTGCCACCTGCGGGCCAACATCTCTAGATGCGGTGGTTTGTAGCGGGTGCTCCCCAGCAAATCAGGGAGGAGGACACAGTGCAGAGCGGCTAGCAAACTCCAGCCTGGTTACAGGCAAGGAGTGGAAGACAAACGGCAATCAATATCTACATGAGTTTGTTGTGGGGGACAAGCAATGGTTATTACTCGCAGGACGAGTGGCTTAGGGGTTAAGATGTACAATCTCTTGTGCGGGACAAGCTATGGTTATTACTCGCAGGACGAGTGGCTTAGGGGTTAAGATGTACAATCTCTTGTGCGGGACAAGCTATGGTTATTACTCGCAGGATGAGTGGCTTAGAGGTTAAGATATACAATTTCTTGAGCACTACTACTGTTTGGCAGTGCAAAGCTCTTCTGTGTGACCACAAGCTGGATCCAATACACTTGGTTCTTTAACTTCAAACACGGACAGTGACTCTTGGGCTAATGGTGCGAGGTGATGAATTGAAAGGCTGGCTTTACCTTGCTTTATCATGGCTTGCTCAGGGGTAAGATCAGCGAGATTGTCAAAGGGATCACTCTTATCTCCTTCTGTGCCTGCGGCAGATCTATTGATGTTGAAAAATGGGAAAAACCGATACAAGATTATGATTCAAAGAATTGGAAAAATTTGTTCAAAGATGAAATTTATGTCACTTGATATTAGGAAGATGAGGTGAATATGTCGGAAACAAATATTACGTACTTTTTGGATTTGCCCTTGCGGAAATGTGACAGAATCATGAAGCTGGCGTTGTTCATGCTCATGAGGGTGTTGGCCACCGAGATGACCGACAGGAGATGCTGGGTGGTGACTGCTCTGGAGAGCTCCCAGTGACCCAGGTACTGCTGGCCTTCGAGGAGAGAGCCCAGCTGGTTATCCGACAGCTCCTTCTGCTCCCGCTTCTTGAGCTGGAGAGCCTCCTTTGCCGAGATGGAGCTGGGGTCAGGCGACATCCGGGACGGGGAGGGGCTCTTGGATGGGCTACGGTGCCAGCCTGGGAGCATGAGGGACATGTAGGCGCCATGGGAGAGCAGGCCAAAGGAGACGGGGGAGTGGGGCTTGAGGAGGCCCAGCTTGGTCAGGCAGATGTCGTCCAGGGTGGTGTCCAGCCCCCAGGCATGCAGGCAGGACATGAAGAGCTGGGCAATGTCCAATGTCAGGTGACTCTGGTCCAGGGTTAGGTTCTTTGAGGCCTTGCGGGTCAAAACGCCACGGTGCCGGGAGGTGGCACCGCTGGGCGGCCGCATCTGGTGCAAGACGCCTTCGTCCTCCTCATCGTCGCTCTCCTTGATCTGCTTCTCGATCTGCTTGGTCAGGAACCCGGCCACGCGCTGCGAGAGCTTTGGGGAGTGGGACTCGGCCTGCTTGGATGCCGACAGCTTCCCCGCCTCAGACTGGCCCTTGGTGACGATGCCGGGGATCAGATTCTCATCCGTCAGCAGGTGCACCACCAAGATCTCTGTGTCGAAGAACAGCACGTGGAAGTCCGAGTCCTTGCTGTTGGAACGCAAGGCCTGGATGGAGAGAGCGTGGGAAGGGTTCTTGGGGACAGGTTCAATTGTGGAAGGGACATTGGAGCCCTGGTAGGTGGCAAGCAGGTGGCGATGGGCAGCATTCTTAATTGCCGTCAGGCTACGGCGACGGAATGCCTGGGCAATGCTCTGGGCGGGGGTCAACATGGTTTCCACAGTCTGTCCAACGTGGTTACATGCTTCCAAGATGTCTTCGGCTGTCACACCCTGGGCGATGCGGTCCAAGTGACCTACAGAATACAACAGAGACTACTGGGATGCAAGAAATAACAATAAATTTCCAGAACTTATCTGACAATACACATCCGATCCAACAAACTATCTCCATATAAGGCCAAGTTTGAACGCTCCTGGTTGAACTCTCTGAACAAAATCTTGCCGGCTGCTACTCTCACAATATTTGCCCTCATTGACAACTCCTAAAATTATTTTCAAGTGAACGGTTCCCTCTGTATGGGTAAATGAAATTGGCTTCTGATAACCGGTGCTACGACCATACGTCCTGGTTCCAAATTGTTGACCAGACGGACAAAACTGTCAATTATTTGGGCAGCATTGGCCCCACGCCAGATTTTAGAAAGGTTCCGGCAACAACCATTCATCAACAACTGGTTAATTTTGCCCTTGTAACCTGTGCACAAATAAATTCTAAGTACAGTGCAAAATCAACCAACAGTTGACAAATGATCATCTGTCCAACTCAAGAGTCATCACTTTCTGTACAGAGAGTATGATAGCTCAAAACAGATGTGGTTGCTAAGTAACAGAGCTCGCTCATCTCGTTTCCTCACCCACGGCCTGTCACGTACCTGTCTCCATTTGCCAGACGAAGACACTGCCGTCCTCGCAGCCCACCACCAGGAAGTCCTCGGTGGGGCGCCACTTGATGGTCTTGATGGGGAAGAGGTGGCGACTGGCCAGCATGATGCACTTGCGCTCGCGCAGGCTGAGCAGCGCCACCGAGTGGTCGCTGGCGACCGTGCAGATGCACGCCAACACCCGGGCCTGGAAGGAAAACGAAGGACCAAGGGTTTTGGGCTGCCGTTTGGCGTGAGTGAGTGAGTAGGCTGGGTGACACAGCTTCAGGAAAAAGGAGCATAACACAGCGAGACTGAATGTGAAATAAAGATTCAACGCAATGCAGGCAATTGCTAGTTTTGTGGAAATGAGTACGAAAGCAAATAATCAGGACAGAACAAAAGGGAAACACAAAAAGTTGAGATTTCAGTTTGAGTTTGGTTGAAAACAGTTAGACCTAAGATTCGAAACATTCAAGAAATAGTCTGACTTTTTCTTTTCCTTATAAATCCAATTCAAAACTCAAAAAGCACTGGCAATCTTTGAGCATCGGTGTGGGGCTTACAAATGAGGCACCATGATATATATTTCTCCAGTTCCAATAGGATTTCATGTTCGTACATGCAAGATATGTGACCAATTGATCGATGATATGGACACGATTTGATGCCTCTCCCAAAGAAATCGATGATACATAACACCCCTCTCAAATGACAAGAGAGACGTACGTTGCAATTCTCCGGCGGTATGACCATACGGTTGATCTCTCCGCCGTGCAGGCAGAAAGTGTGAAGCAGGTTGCCAGAGAAGATGTCCCAGAGGCAGATGGAGAAATCCACACCTCCCGACACCAGGAAGGTGGAGTCGTAGCGGCTGTTCTCCTGGTGAGGGTACAGGAGGCAGGTGACTTTGTCCTGGTGGCCGCGCAGGATGCGGTGGGGAGGCCAGCCTAGGGGAACAACATGAAATAACAGCCACCGTCTAATGGCATCTCTGATGGATCGTTTCTTGCATTCTCGATCCTAAATCGTCCAACGTAAACATGATTTTTCACACACCGTACGGGGTTCAGGTTTTAACAGAAAAGGTCTTTGATCTCCATCAGTTCTTAGTATCTCCTGACTGGGACCCACCCTGTGTTTGTGGATTTGGAGATGGCTAAGAAAAGATAAGGTTGGAGAGCTGGTAGAACAACGAATGCATCTGCTCTTTTCCTGGTCTGTGTTTGGTCCTTCTTGTCCAGTGCATTCAAGACACACCTTAAGCAAGAGGTACGGTGTCCCAGTGAGGACACTGGGCACCACTGCTGATGGCTAACTCTCAAAATACGGTCACTTTGACATACGGCCTGCACGACTGGCCCCTTGGTTTCATCATAAGAGCCAAGCTTATGAAGGTGCCCTTTCACGGCTGGGATCAATAGGGCCATAAATGGCAGTGATAAGGTATGACGAAGCACATTTAAAGGGGGAGTGGGGAGCTGTGCTACAGGAAATGGTTGTCGTCAGACTGGCTAATTCTTCAAGCAAAACAAAAGCTTTTGGTACCTCTCCTGGCTGTGTGTGGTCCTTCCAGGAGCTGAACGATGGCTGTCTGAATGGCCGGCACGATGACAATGCTACCGTCCTTGCGACCGCACACTAGCCAGCCTTGGTCTGGTAGGTAGATGCTGGCTGTGACTGGTAAAGGCTCGGACGTTTTCTCGCTGTGTGAAATACTCTGCGATCAGAGTTAAGTCACAGACATTAAAATGACTTAAATTAAAAGCAGAGCCTATCAAAAACTATTCGATGTCTAACGGCCTCCTTGGATTCTGACACTTTCAAAATCTTTCAAGAAAATGAAATGACAAATTCTATCAAGGTTAAACAAATCTATAGTGAGTCTACCACAGCACACCAGGCCTGGTCAATTGTGGCATGCGCCAGGTTTGCTTACTGAAAACAACTCCTTACAACGATTCTGAAACAACACTTAGTAAAAACCTGAACTCAAGTTATCCTCCGCACACATTACCTCACACAGCTGTCATCATTAACACCAATAAATGCTGCTGTAAAGCAACATAATGACAGGAAAATGTCGCGAAAAGCTGAACCAACTTCAAAACATCAAAACGAGAACTTTGATCTGGTTAACACTTCTTTCCTTTTCCTTTTCCCTTCATTCATAGAATTTCTAGGGGTTTCTCTGAAGTTTACCAGAGGTACGATACTGACCAGTTGATCTATGATGCCAGCAGGTCGCGGAGTACAGTACTTCCATAGATCACTCAGGCTGTTACTGGCAGAGGGTGGCATAACTACAGAGAGGACAAAAAAAAATTGAAACGGGAAATGAAGCCGATATGCTTCGATTTACATACATCACTTGCTTCATCGAATGGGCTCGACCATTCAAGTACAACCCTTCTGCCGACTCTGTTAGTGCTATGTCTGAAACACGTGAAGGTCTGTGATATCAGAAAGTAACTTCCCACCTCGGTTTTCCGACTAGGAAAATAGAGCCACGACTCTCAAACTACCTGCACAATAAAGATAGATCAGTCTTCATTTTTGTGATGTTCTCAAAAATTGACGATGACCTTCCAGACCCATTTGTTGTAGGGCGGTGATTAAGATTGAAACCTTTGCTTGCTGAGGATGGCAATTTTTATTTATACATTACATGACATCAGTGCAGTTGGCCGAAAATGCCTCTGTGAAATGGTCTTGCTTTCACTTTACCCAGATAGTTCCCATTTGGGCGCCGCCACACCACACCCATGGCTGAAGCGCCGGAACGGACTGGGTCTGTGCCGACAAGAGAATCCGTTCCCTCACCTGGCAGGGTGTCAAACTCCTCCTGCTTCAGGTAGCTCAGCTCCTTGTCCGAGATCTCCGGCATTCTCCACACCGTCACACAGCCCTCCGAGTCCCCACGGACGAACAGCTTGTAGAACGGGCCGCGCCGGCCGTAGAAGAACGTCATGGCCGGTGCACAGGACAACGGCTAGGGGACAGGTAGAGAAAATGACATTGTGATATTTTAAAGTTGCACCCTTAATGAGTTTTCAATAGCAATCATCTTACACAGGCTGCCTCGTGGCCCTTTGAATTCAATCAAATCAACAAACAAAAACTGTAGACTCCAAGTACTTTTTGTTCCAATGCTGACCCCCCCCCAGGAATTTGACATATCTTGGTTTCCTCTTTGATAGCGACAAAAGTACAAAGCATGAACCTCTTCCAATTTTCAAATCTCTGACAAAAACCAAAGATGAGCAGTGACCTGTAAAAATGCCCTACTGTGATGGCACTTAAGTGTCCTCCAAGCATCAACGTCACCTAACTCAAATATGACAACTGGGTCAAGTCAACTTGCTATGGTACCTTGAGGTCGTTGGCCTCCAGAATGCAGTAGAGGAAGGGATGAGAGGTGACTTCCACGCCCCGGCCGATGTTGCTACGGAAATCCTCGCTCTCCGGGATGCAACTGAAATGGAACACAAAGGATGATAAACCCGACGACCCGTTGAAGCAGTAATGCTTCTCTGACCTTTGAACCCTTAGAGATGGGTTCAAAATCTGCACGTGCAGACAGGTGGATTGAATGGGCAGGTTCTCAGTATGAGTGAGGGGACTGAGTTTCCCCCAACTTCTCAAAATGAGAAGCGTACGCTGTGAACATCACAGGTACTTCTGAGGAATCCCACGTTCTGCTGGGATAAATAGGTGGCACATCATTCTGCTCAGCAAAATTAGTTTCTGCTTCCAGTATTCTGGACTTTCATATAAACCATCATGCAGAGTAAGCCGAGGTCGATTTCTACTCCACATGTGTATCATTTAGTTGATATCAGGTGAAAAATGGACGGCAAAAATGGTTTCCCTTTTTCATCAATAGCGCATGACCAACCCAACATTGCCAACATATTATGTTCAGAAATAATCACCTCTACTAAGGAAAGTCGGTATTGCTAAAGCTTGCTGTACTAGAATGGAACATTCTGCCGTAGAATTTCACAAATATTAGGGTGAAGTTGGACTTGAAGCCTGAGGCTAACTTCCAACATGCCCACCTGGTAGGGAGCTGGTAGAGAAACCCTTTGCCTTGGCTGTTCCATATGATCACCCTGTCTGCGCTGATGAAGTCCCCACCGCACCAATGGTAACCCTTCTCCGTGTCTTCAGAGCACAGCTGGGAGAAATCGCCGGCGTCATAGATCTGTAGGAAATTGCCACCAAATAAATCGGGGCGATCTCAAACCCTCGTTTGGGGTTTACTTTTGCTAGGTAGTTGTTGATGTGTTGGATATGCACGGCAAATTCTTCGTAGCTCATGCATATTAAACATAAGAGTTTCAACTAATTTCTCTTCAACAGTACTGGTGAAATCCAAAGAATTGAGCGAACTGGAAATACGTACCCTATGGACCCTCCACATTAACTGCAGGTGGAATGGAGAGGCCTATTCACATGATCTATTAATTAAAGTGACCATGCACATTAAGCACACCCAGGTTTGAGAATGTAAAAAATTTTCAACTGAATGTGCACAATGCAACTTTCAAATTGACACGACATGCATGCATCTGAGCATGGGCATACAATTCCAAAGGCACAATGGTCCCGTCCAGTGATTGTACAATATCCATGTTTTACCCCCCGTGGGTGAGGCGCGGGGGTCTATACCTGCCAATACTTGGTGCAGACGATCAGCACGGTGCGAAGGGTGAAGGCACAGCAGGACAGAGTCTGCGCATTGTGGCATCTCAGGGGTTTGCATTCCTCCTCTAGATGGGGCTCTGTGTTCTGAAAAGAGGAAAACTATCTGTAGGAACTGTTCCCTAGATCTCAACTATAAAAAGGCGGAAAAAAATGATCCACAGAGGACCTCTTTCGTGTAAAACAGTAACAAACGACCAAGAAATTGATTCACTTGATCACTTGATCATGACAGAGAACCCTTTTTTTTTGTAATGGTGGAATAAATGTAGTCAAAATGAGGTCTCACATTTCAACCTAT
Source organism: Acanthaster planci (assembly GCF_001949145.1). The sequence goes on along the minus strand of NW_019091356.1, from coordinate 1,915,172 downwards.
GAATAGCAGAATTCAAACAAAAGAAATAAACACAAAAAGAAAGTATTGGACTGAAAAAAATGTTATTTCGTACACGCAGATCACTAGAACAATATGTCCTACTTTGACTCAGTTCACAAAAATGGGATTTTTCAGGGTTTTTTAATCATTCAAACTTGGCACTTGAATTTTCCCTTGTACACTAGCATTCCTTACCTTGCTTTCCGCACCGCACAGATTCCAAACTTTCAGCATGCCACTCTTGGATATGCCTATGACAACATCCTCTGGCAAATAAAAACAATTATGACTTTTCAAGTTCTCGGTAAAATGCTTTGGAAGTAAGGGAGTAGTGGAGAGTCGAGTCTTCATGTCAGCCGGGTTGTTTCAGGCAGTGAGAAAAGAGTGTTACGACTGGTTGAATCTAAGAGCTATGCTTTGGGTTGACTGCTCTGACTTGAAGAACTCCATTCTCGACAAAGAGACACGTTGATGGGAAAAACTGCAACTTAGCACACTGTGCTCTTATGCTTTTCAAGAAAAATTGGTCACACGAGCTCAGCATGTCTCTCATCAAATGAAAATGAACCTGGGCGTGTATGCGGTGAATTCCCGACGAAGCGAGGTCGCCACAAAAATGCATTATTTCTGGTTTCGGTCTGCCTCACCTTGCCTCTTAAGCGGCCGGATCACGCAGAGTGCGCTGATCCAGTCCGGAGCCACCTTGGAGGTCAGTGTGAAGAGCAGCTCCAGGCTGGTCGCGTCGAAGATGTGAACATCCGGGTAGTACCCGTGACAGATGATGCGCGACTCCCGGCTGGTGCCCTTGGTAGCCTGATAAGTCTACAAGGGAAGACAATACAATTGATTCCCTGGTTACCAGTGAAAATAACTGCCACAAAAACCAGACTTAAGTTTGTGTCTCTATTTTTCCAGATTCTCACACTGCTTTTGTTTGTAGTGCTCCAAATGATTTATTAGAACATTTAACAACTGCACTGTTGACAGATTGTGAAATTGGTACGGTTCTGATTTCACCAGCAAATTCAGAAAACAAACATATCACTTGGATGCGCTATCATTTTGATTCATTTTTTTGCTTTAGTATTCATTGTAAATTTTTTTTACATTTTACAAAATTATGAATTTTTTACAAAATTATGAAGTGCAATGCTAGAACTATCTTTGATACCAAAACTTAAAAAAGCTTTCTTCAATTGACTACAACCCAGATTAGAAATGCTGGGTCGCAAATCAAATTGCAAATCGAAATTGCAGCTGTGATAAATACAGCCGGGCCTACCAGCCAACCTGAGCTCTGTGTAACTGTTTCTTGGTCACTGTTTACTCACATGCATGACGGTGGGCACGCCGCGGACTTTGGTCACCTCGATACAACGGCCGTCGCTCACGTCCCAAAGGCACAGCTCACTGTAGACATCAACAGGTCAGACACAAGAAAGTCAAAGGTCAAGTCAAAGTTCACAGTTCACCAATGCTTTAAACTTCATACAAGGAAGATTGAAAATCTAGAACTAGCCATACTTTGAAGATAACGGCAAACAAGCATTTTTTTCTACCCGTTTTCAGCAGCACTGATGAAGGTTGACGACTCCCAAGACTCACTGGCCCTCGCCAGACAGGTGATGGCAGCAGAGTGGCCTAGTAGCATGTTACGAGGAACAACCTGTCATGAATGAAAAGCCTGATAATCAGAAACACTTATAACATCAGGCCACAAACCAAATCACATTTCCTTCGTATTCTGATAAACACTTCTAAAGAGCGTATGTACGCAATTACCTTTATTCTGAACAACGTTTACCTATTATCCTCTCAGCAGTGATCTGGGCAAAGCCAAGTACAGCTCTTCAAAGCCGATCAACCCTAAAGTCAGCACCTCACACCCCAGGATGGCAGACTAAAGAACACATTACCCTACTCTGAGGTTGACAATTCATCACTAGCTTAAAAGGGTTGATCACCGTGTGACTACAGAATAAAGGTGCGGTGCTAGGCAATGTTACGTGCAGTATAGTTCTTTCACTTTCTCTGCGTAAGATTTTTCTGCAGTTAAGTCGACAAGTTCATGAAAGACAGTAGCCAAAATAGCCACTGTCCATGCACGGCCTAAGGATTTCTTTTCTGAAATGTTTTGACACAGCAATTTCTACAGTTGTGGAGTTTGAAAAGCAATATACATCCATACATCTACACATCTGAACATGGTGGCTCGGAGAATATTTACTGTTGAGACCACAATTTCCAAGATTGACTCTGTCTGGAAATTGTGGAGTCTTCCGATCCTCACTAACGGCCGCATAGCGGCTCAAAGGTCATCAAGTGCAGTACCTGCATACTCTCGTTGAGATCCCACAAGCAGATCTGGCCGTCATGGCAACCCGTTATGATGGTCCTCTGGTCCGTGGTGATCAGCACTGCCGAGACGCAATGTGTGGGAGCGTTACTGCCCCACAATACCACTGGGATGACCAGGCCACTGGACGCCATGATACACCTGGGATGACCGCTGATTCCTTGGGTAGATGTGGTGATTAGGTGGACGTATCAAAAGAGAATTCTGTCGAGGAAAAACAAAAAATGTTGAACATGGAACGACCGAATGGCCAGTGTTGCGGCTATCGACTAGACAATGCAAGTCACAGCAAAAAAAATCCCTACACAAATTGGCACGAAGAGGTCACAAGAGGGAACAACGATCATCTCATTACCTGATGTCATTGACCTCAATGTCTAAGGCAGTTTTCATGAATGAAAATGCTCGCGTATGCACTCACGCTTGACATCGGTGCCTCGATTCAGTTCTGTTCTGATAGAGCTGGCGACAAGCTTCGTACAATTCTTTGATGTGAAACTGAGGACCGACACCTTGCTTATTCCCTGGTGGCGAGGTAACTTTGCTAAGTTATATTTTGAATGCTATTTATGTACGAAACCGCACCACTGACTGAGCATGTATGGGATGAATTCGGGAATCGTTGGTAGTACGTTTCATAGACATGAGACAAGAGTGATGAGTGTACCGCATGAATATGCAAATATCGATATGGGATTTTGATGCGCCCTACAAGCGTGGTCATATGCACGTATGTGCGTGTGTGTAGATCGACACGCAGTGGTTATTGACTTGCTCAAACTGCTCCAGCAGTATGTGTGCAGTGCGTCCATGAGTGCAGACGACGAGCTTGCGAGTGATTTCCATGTGGTCGCTGTGATGTCACCAGCTCAGCAAAGCACATAGAGGACTGAGCCAACCAATGAGCGTCGCTCTAGTGCCGGTCCTATCTGTGTTACAGTACCAACGGGGAAATTTTCACTGTACAAGTAGGAGCTGCTGCCACAAATTTAAATCTTTTAACCCTAACAGTTCTACACAAAATTTGGGTTGCAGTACTCAGTACTTCAAAATACTAAGCAGTAGTCTGAGCCTGAAGGACCTAGCACTACAAATTGACTACTTCTGGTTGGGGCACCCTCTATTGTTACTTATACAAAGAACAATAAAGCCATGCATTCATAGTGCCAGAGCACTGTATGGTACATTGTCTTATCTACTGTATTTTACGGCTTCAGAGAACAATAAGGTCATGTCCTCTTACAAGCAACAGCACTGAATACTTAATTTTACCATGCCTACCTAGGTTTGTAGTATTTAAGGCTGTGTTAGGCTGCCGTGTTTGGGTTAATATTTCCCCCAAACTGCTCAAGATCTCATGCATATGCAGTAATGCCACCAGATATGGAGCTTAATTAACTGATGAAAACTGAAGGCTCGGTAGGTTCTGGATACACTGGCACGCACTCCAAAAACAATACGAGAATGATAAGAGTTTCAACATCACGTTTGAACGTTCAATTACTAGTACTTTAGTTGGCCCACTAGTACTAGCCTTTGCCATTTTATGGCTCTAGCCATGTCAGTACATAAAACAATGAACACAACAGTCATTAACCCAGGAATAACCTTGATTGTAACTACCTTATAAGGAACAAGGGATGCTTACTCATTCATTACCATTTGGCATGTTTGGCATTGGTGGGTGTGACGTTAACTTTAGCTTTGCATTTGCAAGCATGGTTAGTTTCAGTGTCACGCCCACAACCTGAGAATTGGACCAATTTAAGTCATCAACAAATATGATAAAAACTTACATTTTGCAATTCATGAACTTCAGAAAGTCAGCCCAAGGCTGAATTCAGGTTGTCGCAGCGAAATGTGGCAGACTTCGCAACATTTTCACAGGATTTTCATGATTTTGCCAGTGATGTTTCAAGCCGTAAAATTTCAGCCAGCTGTACGGGAGAATTTCTTTAGTCTTGTCTCTGTGTTTCTCAGCGTTTGCATAAATACTCTGAAATCCTGAGACGGTGGCACCATACTATTGAAGCCTATCTGAATAATTGTCACCAACAGAGGGCGCACTTGCAGCTGAACGATGAGAAATTTCCATATGCATGCAAGTGTGATGTTCATGTGAGCACATATCGTCAGCTAACTGGATTCAACCATGATTCAACTTAATTAAGATTGAAGATGTAGATGGGGCCCAAACGTGAGTAAGAAACTAGGATCTAAGCATGCATATATGAAAGTGGTGTGAATTTTTTCTCTGAGGTAGCTTTGGAGCAGTTTAGTGGTTAAAACTTGTCTCTTCCTTTTAATAGTAAAATAGGCCTACTGTCCAGACTACTGAGGTTAGCATGATTAGGACCGAAATGCTTGCCATGATGAGGACGTGAACAGGTGAAGTGTCTTCGGCCAGGCTTGATTATATGCCCATGTACCCCCAGAACTGTGGGGTCCGACGTCCGCCCCGCTCCCATGAAAGGAGCGGATGTCGGACCCCACAGTTCTGGGGGTATACCGATAGCCCACGTCTGCGGATGGCATACATCATAACCCTGAAAGTTTACTCCCTTGTACATAGCATAGTTTGTCCTTTGGGGCTGGGATTCCAAGCACCACTGTTACAGTCAGAATGCTTGTGTGACTCATGCAGCCCTTACCACTTTTGATATAAATTTGCCTGCATTCCTTTGACTAACCTCAACCCCCAGCCATTAGTGTCCCGAGGGAGGGGACGGGGGAAGGGGTGCTTCCTCCTCCCTTCCCTTCCACCTGGCAAAGAAAAATTACAAAAGAAAAGAAAGGACTTCCAGAATTTTTAAAAACACAAGGCCACTTTCATCTGTTTGCAGAATAATGAATGCGGTAATAGCATCATCACCATAGCTCCTCCCACTGTGGAACTTTCCACCAATCAGAGCCAGTCATGAAGGATAGCCTGACGACCAGACAGTGGGTGGCCCTTGGCATCACCATCCCAGCGTCCATATTTCTCCTTTACCTTCTCTTCAAGAAAAGGGATGAAGGTAAGATGTTTGCCTAGATGTTAGCTTGGGGAATTATTGCTGTAAAGTCATGTGGAAAAATCTCAAATAGGAACTTCATCATGGACCTAGTAAATACATCTTTTAAAGCCAGGTTTTTTAAAAATGAAGACGTCATCAAAGATTAACCTCTTTCTAAATATGTGTATCAAGGCCTCTACCTTTTAAGCGTTGTGTATTTCAGATAATGCAAGTGGCATTTAACAACTTACAGCTGTGTTCGATTTCTTCTTCAAATGTTTGTGTTTATTTCAAAATGTTTAAAACGCAGAAACTGATTTCATAAACATCTTGATTTTTTTTCAGAGGAAGATTATCGGCCTTCCAAAGATCTTGCCACTGGTCAGCAGCTGACCATAGAACTGAGGGTGCCATACGACAAAGTAGGAGCAATCATCGGTCAACAAGGTGTAACTATTAAAAAGGTAAAACAATGCATGCAGTTTTCATTTTTTGAGTTTCACAATGATGGAATTTTCAAAACACCTTCCACAACTGTAGCCTTCTTGCAGTTGGTTTTTAAGCATTTTTTTCCTCTTTTTTTCTATTTGTGTGTATAATGCCAAATTTTTGGAAAATGAACTTCTTCAGAATTTATTTAGTGTATTCTTGATTGGTTTGCCATCATTTCACAAAATCGCCCAAGTAGGATAAAGATGCATACCGTGGTATCATTTGCCCTGTGCCCTATCAAGTCAAGGAGGTTTTGACCTTCGCATTGACTCTCAAACCACATTGGCGCCAAGTGTCAACCATGCTAAGATACGTCCTCATGGTTTGGTTTATCGGTAAGGCTTGAATTAACCATTACATTTCCCCAGCAAGTTTATTTTGCTGTGATATTAAACCTGCATAGCATGCGTTACATGGCCAAAGGTGTAAGATGATCATAATTTAGTTACCAGTTGGAGCCAACAGAAAGGTTAAGGGTTAGGATTTCTGTTGTATGGGATAACTGAGGAAAGATGGTGTGATCGGCAGTAATAATCAGTCATAATTGCGACAATTTTTAGTTTCTTCACCTTCTTTTGGAAGACTTGTTTGTTGCACACTTTGACTGGTATTGTCTTTCATAGAGTCTAATTTTCAAGAGTTGTTTGTTTGGATTGTGTCGCTTCAGATCCAGGATGAGACGTCTTGCCGAGTGAAATTTCAGAGTGAGACAGGACTAGAGGAGAAGGAGGACCGGCTGCTGGTGAGCTGTTAAGGGGCACTCCGGGAGTGGATGCTTAAAGGGGCACTCTGGGAGTGGATGCTTAAAGGGGTAATCCGGGAGTGGATGCTTAAAGGGGCACTCTGGGAGTGGATGCTTAAAGGGGCACTCCGGGAGTGGATGCTTAAAGGGGTACTCCGGGAGTGGATGCTTAAAGGGGCACTCTGGGAGTGGATGCTTAAAGGGGCACTCTGGGAGTGGATGCTTAAAGGGGCACTCTGGGAGTGGATGCTTAAAGGGGCACTCTGGGAGTGGATGCTTAAAGGGGCACTCTGGGAGTGGATGCTTAAAGGGGCACTCTGGGAGTGGATGCTTAAAGGGGCACTCTGGGAGTGGATGCTTAAAAGGGGCACTCTAGGAATTGACACTGAAAGGGGTGGTTCAAAGACACTCAAAGTGGTACTGCAAAAATGAATGCTTGAGGGACACTTAAAGGAGCACTCCGAAATGGATGTTGTATAAGAACTTTTGACATGGATTCTTTTAAGGGTTGTCGCTAAATGGACACTTAAAGGGACAGTCAGAGAATGCATGTATACAGGGGCCCTCAAGCGCTAGATGCTTCAAGTGACACTCTAGGAATTGACTGTTAAAGGGGCACACTGACTCGGTATCTTTAAGGGAGCCCTATTGCCAATGGTGTTGCCAGATATGGTGCTTAAAGGGGGAATCAAGCCTTGGTTTATTAAGAAATGCCTCTAAACCTTAATTGAGGGACACGCATGCTATGGGAAGCTGGAGGAGCTGTCCTTCCACGAGCACTGATGTCAGCCTTGTTATTGAGACCAAAGAGCAGTTTAGCCACAGAGGTCCTGGTGTAAATTGAACCCAGAATTTTTGCTTGGCCCAGGTGATCCGAGGCAAGCCAGACAATGCCCTGCAGGCTGAGCAGCGAGTGCGGAAGATCCTTGCCGAGCCCAATGCCGTACAGACACTAGAGTTGAAGATCCCTCAGTGGGCCATTGGCAGGATCATCGGTGAGATCCAGACTCGGTTTTGACTCGAACCAAGACTCATACTCATGTCCTTATGTTAGTTATCTGTGACTTGGTTTTGAAGGCCATATAATTTGTGTTAAAGTAAGGGACTAGGCTTGAGAATTTCCTGAGACCAGGAGTCAAAAAGCCAATCGGAGCCTAGCTCGGAAATACCGTCGGCATTTATCGGTTTATTGATTTGCCAATTATGATGAAATCTGTTACAGGTCGTAATGGGGATAACATCCGCCAGATTTGCCGCACCAGCAAGGCCAGGGTGCGCATCGAGAGGGATGATGACAGACGAGATCCCCACGCTCTGCGGGAATGCATCATTAAGGGAACACACGAACAAATACGATATGCAAAGGTTTGGGTTAACAGACCTTAAAAGTGCAGGCCAGTGTTGAGATTGCAGCTCCCTATATTCCGATCTTGGTTGTTGAGATAATTGTGAAAAGGCTCCCCACAAAAGATGGTGTTCCTGCCCTCTAGCAGTGCCCTGTAATAAGTGGCCTGAAGTTGTATAGATACGTGTCAAAAGGACAGTCTTTACTTCTTTTATTGTCAGAGGAGCTGGCAACTGTAGAAGGTTGTCACATGATCATGTAAGCTTGTGGTCAGCAGAGGGCACTGTGAGTCCACTCAATTGGTCCTTGCATTCAAGACCCTGTCAGGTGGTCCCTTTTAATAAGCTCTGCACATTGCTTATAGGGAACAGCTCGTGGTCCTCTTCACTACAATTCTACTACAATGGATGTTTCAGATTGTAGGTGAAGGCATACTCGTCCGGCTTTTGTTGTATATTTTGTGTGGCGCAGTCTTGGCTCTGATTGGTCAAAACATCATGCCGGCCCGAGAGACTGTCCTATTGGCCAACTTAAATCAGTCTCGGCCTTAACCGCTGTTGATAAAAACATGCCTGATGTTAGACCCAAAGTTTCTTGGCAGCAACATCATCGCTACGGTAACCTCTTGTTTTTTTTTCTAGGGATTGATAGACGAGGAAATTGCCCAAGAAGAGGAATACAGACGGAAACTGGAGAATGCCTCAGCCAATAGGAAACAACGAGGCTCCAAAACATCGAGAGACGTGATGCCTCGAGACCAGAGACAAGCTGTGGACACAGCGACCGCCGACAATCATACCAAAGGTTGAGAAACTGCCGCTAACAGATTTGAATCACTTGACGATATGAGTAGGTTTGAGGTTGTAACAAGCAGTTGAAATATGGTGCCGCTGCAGACCGAGGCCCCGTCCTGTTTACCTGACTGTGGCTGGAAATGGCATGCACATCTGTGAGAGAAGTGCAAAGCCACTAGTTAGTGGCCTCTATAGGTTTACATGCTATTTTGAGCCATAGCCAAGCAGTTGGCCATAGCCTTACTTGTGTTGCGCTTCAATGCTTCAATCTGACGTGAATCAGATGAATTGCTTTTTCTCATTTTTCTCATCATCGTAGATCCATTCTGCTCAAAGTGTTGACGGAATTCAACCAAAAACCCTCAATTCCTTGAGAACCTCCTTGTTTCAAGTTCCAACTATGAAGATCCTAAACCCTAGATCTACTATATGTGAAATGTATTGAAATTGAAGGATTCAGAGAGAGAGCTCTTTCAGTGACCTGAAGTATATCTCTCCTTGTCTAATCTCTCTGTGCATCTCTCTTTATTTTGCCAGATGATTCCGATGCAGTTGAGCACATTGTGCAGATGCCAACCCACGACGACTATTTCAGCGTCTACGTGTCGGCCGTCGAGCACATGGGTCACTTCTGGCTGCAAGTGCTCGGCCCCAAGGCTGGTACACTGGACCTGATGATACAGAATATGACCGAGTACTACGCCGTGGAGAGTAACCAAAAGGTTGGTGTGTAAATGGATGATGGGATTGATGGTCAGAGTTGGACCAGGATTTTAAATTTGCTGTTCCACGCCAGTAATTTTTGTCATAGTCTGGTGCCCAAGTGGGCTCTGTAATTGGTCCAGGCAACAGTCTCCCTCTGCGCAACTCCTGTGCTTATTTACACAGTTATAAAATAGATTGTTTGAAATTTTCCAAACTAACGTTGGATTAGTCTATAAATACGAGGCCTCCACTTCGGCCATCTTGAGCATTAAAATTTGTTGTTCCTTAATAGCTGTCCAAGCCGGATACCCTGTGCACCGGCGACATCGTTGCAGCACCGTTCCAGGGTGACGAGTCTTGGTACCGGGCCCGCATCCTGGAGTTCCTGGAGGATGGTCAAGTGGACCTGTACTACGTTGACTTCGGAGATAGCGACAAAATGCCCAGGGACAGTATTTGCAGCTTGAGGTAATAAGCCTTTAGTGAGTTAAATTTGAATAAAATCTGGTACAATGAGTTATCTGGTTGCACAGAAACGCAACAATTTGAATTCCCCAGACTAAAGACACTGTTGCTTTACCCTGTGATTCAGGGCAAGCTTTTGCATAGCGACCACCATATCTGGAATGGACTGGTTCCTTTGTGCCTTTCTTGTCCGTTAAAAACAGTTTATTGGTGCAAGGCATCGCTTATGTAATTAAGCAAAAGCTGGCCCCAAATCACGAGGTGTAGCAGCAGTGTCTTTAGTACGGAGAATGCAAATCATTATGTGAACGTGAATTTAAAGAACTCAGCGTACTAGATTTATTCAAATTTAACCTGTTAAAAAAAAAAAACTGGAAGTAGCCTCAGACCGTTGGGCTGTGTGGCAGGAATTGGCACAGTGCCAAAGTAGAGTACAAACTGTACAATGTCTCTCTCAGGTTGTATTGTTTGATTGGCAAAATGCCAAAATTTAGAGCTTGCTTAACTCATTTGCCACTGCGTTGCCATGGTAACTTAATTTGTCAACACATGAATTGTTCATGATAGCACCTCATTATTCAGATATTGTCCAACCACAGTTGCTATTTTTTTTAAGACCATGCAGAAAGAGGCCTATATTCAGCGACCTTCAAGTGGGGTGTGAGATGTGCTGACTGGCTTAATATTTAGCGATATCTATAAGACTTAACTCCATCGGGGGGGCATTTGAAAGCACTGATAACGACATACAATCCAAACAAGAAGTTTTCCTCACAGACGCCGAGGAATAGTGCTAAAGGTTATCTGGCGAGATGCCAAGCAAATGTCAAAAGTACAGTTTTAAGTTTTGTTGCATGGAGTTGATTTGATATGAAGCAGATGTGTAATATCAGCCACTATTTTAAAGCAAACAGTGAAATCTCAATTATCTATAAGATGTTGCATACATGGAGTTGGTTCTTCCTTAAGAATGAATTGATTGCCTTGTTTTACAGGAGTGATTTTCTTAGTCTTCCGTATCAGGCAGTGGAGTGCAGTTTAGCTGGTATCCAGCCAGACGGTAAGCGTAGTGCATTGCCTGTCTTTCCTGTTTGGCTCGTAGCTTTCACACGGCACTAGCAGCTGCAGTGTCCGTGTGTATTAAAACGTTAGAACCAACCACAGGTCAAGATGTGTCAGCATGCCCCCCCCCAGTCATAAGAGCACCAAATGACGGTGAGTAGGCATTTGTGGTCACTCAGTGAAAGCTCACCTAGTATCTTGGGGGGTCAAGTGGAATCAACTGCATGCTAATACTTGTAAACTTTCGCATCATTAACTTGCAGTTGAGTAGTCAATGCTAAAGTACTGAAGAACCCATCCAGAGAAGACATGGCAAAAACGGTTGAGCTGAAGGGCACGGAGAATAATTTAATGGAAAAAAATCTGATGGTTGAGCAGAGAAACAAAGGAATTTCAGGCCTAGATAGGATCTAAAACAAGGCACTTCACACAGTGTGCCCAAAGTACCAATCTTACTTCAGTTTGAGTGCTTTGTTTTTTCTGTTCTCCTTACTTTTTTTTGTTTGACCAGGGTCTTGTTGGTCAGAGGAGGCGATTGATCTTTTTGAGGATCTGACGTACTGTGCTAAGTGGAAACCCCTGATGGCGCGGATTGTAAGCTACCAACAGACCAGCACCGGGACACTACCGTGCATTGAACTCGTCGATACCACAGGGACAGAGGTATGGATATCCTCATTGATCAGAAACAGTGAACAAGTTTAAAAAAAAACGAGATGCTAATTTCAAAGAGGATGTATAACTGGAAAATTGGTCCAGCATAGATATTTAAATTGAGTTTCTCCAACAGAAGGTTGCATAAAACTTCTGAACCCAGGATTGGAGAAAAATGACCATAGATGCTTAGTTATAAAATGGAACATTTCTAGGAGACTTACTTGTAGTAATTGGTCAAACTTTTTGGACTTTGTAGGATGTAAATATTGCAAGCACCCTTGTAGAGAGAGGCTATGCAAGATTTTCAAACTTCAGCAGCTCAGATGCGTCAAATCAGGGCCCCAACATAGCCAATGGATCATCCCGTCTACCAGGGGAAACATTGACTGTTCCACCAGATTCGGGGGAGAGTGAAGGAGAGGAGGGGGAGTTTACCAAAGAGGTTTCCGTAACAGGCTGATGTGGAGGGGTGCTGTTATTTTTAGTTTAATCAACTTCTTTTTTCTTTTAATAATTCTTAAAAATGTTTTCTTTGGGTCTTTGGGAATAATAATAAAATTAACTGTTTGGGGGAAAGTTCCACGCTGGTTCAACCCACTACTTATCTTTTGCAGGCTGTATTGTACAAATATTGACTGCTTTGAGCAGGAATATATAATGCTCCTTGGAACACCTTGTGAAGCTAGTTTGACCTCACCACAAGATAAAGAAGTCAATATTGTTTGGTAACACCCTTGCCTTAGATTCTGCTTGATCTATGCGATAACTGACCAACTTGATCCAGATGCATATGAAAGGGGTGTCTATTTAAACAAGGAAGTTGTCGAATATTTTACCAGCACTTTTCCCAACTACCTCCCCATGTCAGGTCTGAACCCAGCTCTGTAGTGCAAACACTCCAGAATGCACGTAATGCACACACCAGCATGTATTTGCACACAATAGCAGTGGTCATGTTTACTGCACTTGAGTTGCTACGGGTACAAGTCTGTCAGCTGTGTGCAGGGAAACACCAAAACTAGCGACTGCCGCGTGACTAGCTCTCGCCCACTCAAGAGACAGAGTCTGTGGGGGAAGTGTGATAACTACAAGTACCACTTCACTTGTTTCATTTGACAAAGTTTGCCTGAAATGATCCAGACTTCCTTGTATATATTATATCCGCTGAGTCTAGATGCACCTATCGTCGGCTAAGACGTGGGAGATTGGTAGGGGGAATTTTAGGTAGGTGCGTATTGCAAATGCAAAGACTGTACGTGGCTGCAGAAAGTGGCTGTTGTTGCTTAGCGTATCCCTTGCCAAGTGCGCTTATCATACACACGGTGTGTCCACCACCAAACGGGGCATCGTTACTTTGTAACAAGATGCCATTGTTTGTTCTGTGTCAACCCTTCGCACGGGGCAGACACTTCATCTAATCGTCGACTTAATGCTGTTACAGGGTTCTCAATAACATAGCACCTTTCTCCTTAGCGAATTGTGTGGAAAGAAAGTGGTTTTGCTCATGATATATTGGTATAAATGCAATGCAGGTCACTCACAGTGGGCCTGGTTGTTGTAGGACTTATTTGTCCATTTTGATCAGAGCGTAATGTTGCTTATCTAACAATATTGCTTATTGAATGAATGGTCAACACGATTTGCATGCATTTTGAAGACCGATTTTTTTTTGAATGCTGCAACTGCTTTTCCTGATATATTCACCCGTTTTTCATATTGTGTGAGTGTTTTGTTTTTCTGATCTCAGAGAGACAGATACTTGTTCATCACATTATGCAATAATCATTTCACTTATTGTTTCGGGAAGATGTATTTTAAATTTATGTTACATCAGTGAAGAAGAAATTTAATTGTTACTTGGTTTTTGTACTTTTGTCTCAAGACAGTGACAGCTATACCTCGTCAGTTGGCCTTCAGGCAACAAAATCTGATCTTATTTTTTCGAAAGATTTTGATGGAATTAGGACCCAAGCATTGGCCCAGTAGTGATTGTGTGGGGCTTGATAAGTGCTTACTGGCTCGACTATACACTAGCAGATTTTGAAGGGTTAAGGTGCTATCTAGCAAAACTTTGCAGATAACAAAAGTCACATTATGAGTAGTTGAATGCTAGTGCTTGTATCCATCCTGAAAAATGCAAGCGAGTCCCAGTTGCTGAAAGCTGGTGTTAAGAAAGAAAAAAAAAATATCAGAGGGATATTTGGGGAAAGAAATACTCTTTACTGTGGTTGGCAGATGTTAATGAGTTCTTGAACTTTGACCCTGCAACTTGTGGAATGGAGTAGGTTGTTCCTGGTTTATAACTAGATGTCATGTACATACTTGTCCACCCAAAACCCAGTTTTATGAAGTCTACTCGTGACTTGTGATTCCATTTTTTTGTAGATTTTATTTCCTCGAAATGTCTATAGTTAAGCGTGTTGAAATTGGTAGGAAATGTATGACCAATTTAGAAAATTTTGCAATGATTAACGCCACTCAAAACATCTAGACAAACAGCCGCGTATGAACTTCAATGTGAACAGTATTTGTAGGACCTTGGTTATCTCTGTCTCGATGTTTGTCGCTGCATTGAAAATTGAACAAACAAGTTTGAACTTTTGGTAACTCTGGAAGTAACTTTGAGCTCAGGATTAAAAAGTAAAGTCCAATTCTGGCTTTGGGCATAGTTGCCTCTCTGAGAGGGCAATTCAAGAAATCCAATTAATCCTGATTCTGCTGAACCAAGCTGTCTGGAGATCTTTTTTGGGGGGGGGTATCATTTTCACAACATTCAATTACAAATGACCAATCAAACTTCAGCAATATTTTTGCTGACCAGACATGTGAACTCTGTTTTTTTTCCTTAAAATCAAAAGTCAAGACAAAGTAGCAAGTTTCCCAATGTACTTGGGGGAGGAAAATAAAGTTAAAATGCAAGATGAGTCAAATAAAAAATTCTTTTTTATTGTCTAACTCTGACAAGCCTAAAATATTTCATTAAACTCCCAAGTACTAAGATTACACCAAACCTTGATAACTCAAAAATATACAGCTGCTCATGGGCGTACGTAGCTAGGATAAACTCTGTATTCACCCTTCCAGTGGAGACACATATAATGAAAGTTGGCCCCTGCTCTCACTAAAAACCAGACGGCCTATTACTTGTAACGTGCAAAAAGGAAGTTACTGTTCGCCATGTTTCCATTCCACAAACAAGGCTTGTTTTGAATGATGGGAGTGGTTGAGATTGGTCCCCTCCACACATTTTAATTCAGGGATCAGGAACCAGTCCATGGCAAGTTTTTTTTATTAATTTTATTTTATATTGAAATCACCAGTAACGTGGAACTGGGAAAGGTAAGCCGGTTCCTGGCCCCAAAGCTACATACCGGTATCTGAGAGTCTAAAAGGAGAGGGGTGGGAACCAGTTGTGCAGTGACTAGTACATGCATGCATCTCCCTGGTTTGCATGAACAATCACATTACCAGTTTGCATTGAGTTTTTTGGAACCCATATACCAGGAAGAATCCTATATAGAAAGTACTGCTTACAGCATTGTCAAGGGGATGTTGTTGGAAACCGGTGAACATTACCAACCATGCCTTATCTATACCTACAAGGATTCCAATGTCTCAGGACCTATACAGCTAATTAATTTTACAAAGAAAAAACAGCTCATTAAACTTGACTCACAAAAAGATCTTGCAAAAATTTACGTTCCTATCCTACAAGAGGCACTCAAATGTTTAGAACATTTTCATGCATGACAAAGTGTATTAAAAATGATAAATGTAAATTTATACACCAGTTTAATTAACACTATGCATAGAAATATTTAATTCCCTCAAAAGAACAAGAAAAACTACACCCCTATAATAGAATAGACTGGTACATGTACATGATAGGTACTGAATAATCACTCTCATAAATACTTTTCCTCTCAAACTGTCAGTGGTATCTCAAACTGTTATGCATAACTCCTTGTGTAGCACAGTCCATGGAAAACATGCGAAGAACAATCAGCCTTTTGCAAGTTAAATTTTAATAAAATCTGGTGCACTGAGTTCTTTAAATTCACTTGAACAGAACAATTTGAATTCTCCAAACTAAAACCACTGTTGCTATACCTCGTGATTCAGGGCAAACTTTTGCTTAGTTACAAAAGAGACGCCTTGCAACAATACACTGTTTTCAATGGATAAGAAGGGCACAAAGGAACCAGTCTATTCCAGAGATGGTGGTCGCTATGCAAAAGCTTGCCCCGAATCACGAGGTATGGCAACAGTGTCTTTAGACTGGGAAATTCGAATTATGTTCTTGTGCAATCAGGTAATTCAGTGTGCCAGATTTTATTCAAATTTAACTTGTAAACTGATGTGGATATACATGCATGCACTTCACACTCAAAAGTGTGATTTCGAGATTTCGGTTTTTCACAGTCGGCCACTTCAGCATGTTTGTGATCTACAATTCAGAGGAAAACATTAATAAATATTTGACAGGGATTGTCAATGTGTATGCTTGTTAAACTGGAAATCACTCTTAGGAGATAAAAATGGTTTCATTTTGTGAAAACAATTATAATCAATTGCAACAGTTATGTATGTGTTAGTCTGTGAAAACGAAGTTTGTGTGCACGCAAGGCATGCAAGGCTCTGCATTAGTTTGTGACAACGGTAACCACAACGGTGAAATTCATCATAAAATAAGCCATTCTGGTATTTCAAAAAGCCAAGGTCTTTCAGGAACAAAGCAATGGTCGCCCTTACCAAAAAAAAACACCGAAAGGCACTACCCAACTAGATTCGCAAAAGAGCTTGGATTGTTTCATGGACAAAAGAAGGCATGGGTCAGTTTAGACACTTTGAATTTTATTCCAAGTTTTCAAATCTGACGCACCTGCTATTTCAGAAGACATCTGCGAATACTGAATGCACGTGCACAAAAGGACGAGAACTCAGTCAGTGTGCTCCACACAGCACAAGTGAAGAGTGCATACTTTATTCAGAGTTCAGGTCGTGAAAGTCCTATGGTTAAAACAATTTCTGTGTAACTGTGTAACAGCTTCATGAAGCTGTCTGGTGTATCATTGGGTCTTAAGCTTGCACGGAGGTGTTCTCAACCAGGTTGATCTCATCATGCGGCTTGCGGGATCGCCGACGGTACCACACCAGCGCCAAGACAACCGCGATAACCACGACGACAGCGACCACGCCCACAACTGCACCAATGATTGCTGTAAGCAGGTGGACACACAATACGCCAAAGGTGAATTCATGCCCGTTGGTTCACGTGAAATTCAAAACCATACTACCAATTCGAATGGGTGGATTTGCACCGTATGGAAATTAGGCTCCTTTTGTTTCACCTCAAAGAAAGAGTCTAGAATAAAGGAACGCCCTGGAAAAAGGCAAGACTTGATTGAAAACAACGCTGTGTTCAGAATTCATTCGCAAGGCTTCTAACCATGAAGATATTCATGTTACAGGAGCAAGGTAATGTTTCCCCTCTCCTCAGGAGTCAATCTACTGTCTTGGTACCAAGTGCTTGTGTTTAGTCTTTGGGAGAGTTTATATTGAAGGTACACCAGGGGACACAATGCCCTCTCTCCCTGATGGTATAGTCAAACACGACTGAATGTGTGGGTAGGCCTTTACCCCGTTGGGGGGAACATTTCTTTCCCTAGGAAAGTCGG
The DNA here is from genome assembly GCF_001949145.1 of Acanthaster planci. The sequence continues at coordinate 1,897,880 of NW_019091356.1, read as the reverse complement.
GACGGAGTTGTGGGGGTACAATTTGTTCCCATAATAGTTTGGCCCCACAGCATGTTTCAATTCTGGTGTAGTGCCCACAACGAGAAAAATTATGTATGCGTACATGCACAGTTAAATTGTGAAAAAAGCCAGAATATAGTATCCATGACCTATACATTTGATTAAACTCACCGGCACTCGTCTTGGATTGTGGCGAATTGTCTGGCTTGCCATCATCCCCAGGTCTGCCTGTTGGGGACTTGGAAGGTTCCTGGGTCATGGGACCTGACGGATTCTGGGTGCTTTGTGGACCTGAGTGACAATACGTGCATACATGTTAACTTGGAAGATAAAAGTTGATGAGTCGATATGACTGCATATTTTCTTTGTGGAAAAATGAACTCAAGTTCATTTTACAAGGTGCAAAAAAGGAACGCAGCATGACAGACGGTATGCAGGTTGATGGTTCCCATTTGTACACGATTGTCCAAATTCAGCTTGCCTGTGGATCATTGGAGTTACAAACACTACAAATCTGTGCTAGGCCGGCTCCATCCCTAGGTGTCTTTTCAGTCCCCAAGTTGGTTTGACTCAAAACCACCTCAACTAAGGACAATGTCATGGTCATATAATGGAGCACACGTAGGGACATGCCATGGCCCTGGGGTTCATGACTTCGTGGCCTCGGCAGTCCAAATTTTGGGTGAATTTTGTGAGGTGACAGAAATTGTGAGTTCTGTTTCAAGATGATCAGTACCTGGTGGTACTGGTGATCTGAAGTAGTAACATCTGGTCTAGGAACAGTTGAAGCTTAAGGGAATAAAAATTGATGTCACGAATAGTAATTGACAATACTGGTGCATAATAATTAATTACTGGTACATATACCCACTCATTACAAGCGCCATATGGGTCATGGGCGACGTGACAGTTTGCACACGGCAGTCGGCCCAACAATTCCCACTAGTTCCAACATTGATATCAAGAACGTAAACTCCAGCCCCCCGAGACTCCTACCCCAGAGCTATTTTGACAAGGAACTTAGTAGTGTCGAATTGAAGCATTACTCTTTTGCTGTTGGGAGATATTCGCAGCCTGCTTTGACTTACGGCAAGGCTGAACAGGAATGATGCGATCTTGCACCAGGGGGACGGCGATGATTCCATCAGATGTGGGCAACTTCAGTGCCACTGCCAACTCGACAGCTTCGCTGCTTCGTCTCATGACAAAAAATTTTAGCTCTCCATCCTGAACAATATGATCTGCAATCAAAGCCCATAACATTATATCAAAATATATAACACAACCCCCCCCCAAAAAAAACCCCTGAAATATCAAACCAGACAGTAAATGCTCTTCCACTTTGGTCGGAGAAGAAAAAGAATGACCAGAATTTTCCTTGGACCAATAACAAGCTTCCAAATTCTGTGAAATGTACCAAATTGTCAATTTCAGTGAGCAAAATGCACAATTAAAATGATATGAATAGTTCAATCTCTGTCCAAAGAGTCATCCATTAACGTCCCCCCCCAAGAACACATAGTAGTGAATACCTTTGCCGGGTACCGTTCATATGTTATCTGGATTATCATCTCACCGATAGCAACAACAGCAACGTCCGTTATGTTTGTCGCCACATGGTAAACAAAGCTGGGCTCATCGTCGATGCTGAACAAAAGGCGAACTGGAGCCTCACAATGAAACAATGTCAGCTTGAACACAAACAGACGACCCTTTGAAATCGGAGGGAAAAAAACGTTTCAGCAAAACATCAGCGTTATTTGGAATGTATGAATCATAAATAAGTGGAATTGAAAAAAGACAAACTATGACAAACAATAATTAAACTACATTGAAAAATTCTGATCAAGACATTGACA
>NW_019091356.1:1863672-1893442 GCF_001949145.1 Acanthaster planci | reverse complement strand
CAGGACTTGTGATGAACTCGAATACAACACTGCATGTTACCACATGTTAAGATGCATGCTTCCCGGCAAAGCTCAGAACAGACACCCAGCTTCACTGGTTTTTTTTTTATCCTGGAATATAATGTTCCTCTTAATTTTGGAATACATCTGAGACAACACAACTACAACCATATTACAACATGCTGACTTGAAATCTGGGAATGAAACTTGATTTCAGTTTTAAAAAAGCCATGACTGATGCCCCCCTCCATTTTAAGTGGCATCCAAATTGAAGACAACTTAAGAAAACCTTTGTTCCAATCAAAGACTCGTCGCACTGCAAAACCAAATAGTTCCTGAAATCAAATGTTATTTACAATAAAAAATAACCAGGCATCTACGTACTGTCTGTTGAGTTGCAGAAATCTCGAACTTTGAGGAACAAATGAACTCACCCACAGGCACAGTCTCGGAATGGATGAACGGATGAAACCAGACATGGGCGCCATTCACATCTTGGATGGTAATGTTGTACGAGATGGGATCCGTGCAACTGTCAAGTACTGATTTCGCTGTGATTTCATAAGACTTCCGGAAAAAAAGAACACGATTCAATTACATGTATGCCTATATGGCACAGATGCAACGCATTTTGATGACCTGTGAACTCCGACTTTAATGGCAACAATATAAATGCAATATCAATATCACAAAACCATCACATAAACATTTGCACATAAATGCATAATTGTCACAGATGTCATCGGTGAATTCTTTTATTGATTATTAATAACCAAATTAACTTACGACGAAGCCAAAGTCGATGGTTCCCACACATCTTAAGCCCTTACAATCATCCTCCCTGGCACACTGGAAACCAGAGGGTGGTGTGAGTCCACTGACAAGTTCTTGCATTCGTTGACACTGTACACTTTGGCCTAAAATCCCAAATAAAGCAATTACACAGTAAAGCTCTTGGCTCTCCAGTCAGTAAGTGAAAAGTTCAAAGCCTGAACTAGTTTCCAACAGCAATGATCCTGACCAAGTAATGCGGAATACCATGCAGCCACACCATAAACAGATGTCCTCATAATTGTGATACAATTATATGACAGGATATTGCAACTTAATGAAAGTGTCACAAGCTTGTGCACATTCTGACGAAAACTGGGTCCTAATGTGTACGTGTCTACAAATGCACTTGTACATGTACACACTGGCAACACATCTCCTCAGACAATGGATCTATGTACATGTTCCTGTGCCCAAGTCCACACAGACTACAACTGTGTAAAATAAACTGGTCAAGTTTTGGATATGATCATGACAGTCGCTTAATTTACACCTTTGATCTTAACAGACAGCATCAAACGACAAAAATGTCCTTGGTGAGATCATCCTTCCCTTTTTAGACAATACTGCTGCACATTTCATGCTGACCTGGACCTAATGTGACAATAGGTGTGACCTACCAGGCCCCTGGGTGGAGCAAGGGGGTGTTTTGATGACTATCGGAGATAAAATGGGAACATCAAATATCATTGCGTCGTCAGCTAGAAACACCAAAGACAACTGTGCAGAACAAAATAATGAATAAAAATGAATGGAAGTTAAGTTTCTAAGACTTCAGACGCATACACAGCAAGGGGTTATTTATCTACTACTCTGGAACAAATCAGAAGGGGGGGGGATAATTTGAATGCATGCCCCTCGCAACCACCATCAGACTCCTAAAATGTTTGGAACAGATCTACATTCCACTCAGGGTAAGAGCTAGAGTTCCCCCCCCCCGAAAAATGAAAAGCCGGTACATTTTCCCAATATTTGCAGAAAGGACGGACTATACATGTACCCTTTTCATGCAGAGATCAATGTCATGCATTACATTGCAATCTCAAAATAAAATTGTAACCTTAAATAACAAAAAAAAAAATATGTTTGGCATATTTACCCCAATTTCCAAGCCTTCTGAGACTTTGCCAAACTGTACTTGGACAGCCACATCCAGCTCAAGAAATGAGAAGTCATAGTGTAAACCTAAAACAAATACACAATTGGGTTATATAGATTCAACACACTGTGGGTTTTTAGACATATAATATATGTATAACTTTGAATTATACAGCCTTCTTTTATTGATGGATAATATACTGTACATGGCAGACTGACGGTCTTATACACTTAAACTCTCTCCACGTGACAGACGCTGACATACATGTAAACAGTGCACCAGGAGTTGCTGAGAGTCGAACATTTTGTGTCAAGTTTCATCTGGGTGGCAACGTGCAAAGTAACAGTAAACCTATCCTCAGCTCTTAAAGCCTTATCTACATCAGCACAACACTGTTATTTTTGGGGGGGATACGTATGGAAGTACATCGATCCTTACAATGCACTGCCCAAGGAGGGGACTAACGCGACACCTCCCCTGACCAACCTGGGATGGTGTAGGTATCCCCGCGGGTGACGGTTTCCTGGATGTAGGGCAAGCTGGTGTCTGGGTCCTGAACCAGAAGGAACATCTGAGGCGGATCATCGCAAGGGTGCAGCTTGACCCTCAGCTCAGTTCTCTGACCCTGCAGCGGGGGACGATATGGAGATGCGAGGAGTATAAAGGCTCTGATGATGAGCTGGGCGTACTTGGAAAGAATTCCATATGAGTGCCACTAATTTTCTCCACAGTAACCTATGTCACAGTCATCTGAAAGCAATGAAATGTCCTACTTGAAAGTCCAATTTAGCAGTGAAACATTAAAGTATTTCCTAAGAAAACACTTAGAACTGTTCAGATCAGTCTCATAGGGTTTTCAAACAAGGTGTCAAGCTGTGTCCTTTATATGGAATTTTTCCCAGCAACTGATCAGAGAGGCAGACAGGTCGAGTTGTAGAATTCAAACAAGCAACCCTTGTAACATGGCCAAAAAGTCTGCACAGGATACAAAAATAAACGTTCAAACTTTTCTTACCCCACACACGTACACTTTCAAAAAAGTTTCAAACTATTTCCATGGAATTTGAATGTGCAGATATTTGCAAAAGCAAAACAAAAAAAAGGCCTCACTAGACATTCATGTCAAAGTCCCTTTAATCCACAGCATTTACCAAATTCACCAAGAGTGACAGCAATGGACCAAAAGGTCATCCATCACTTCAAATGCCCGATGGACCAGGTTTCACATTGGGAGCAGAATACATGTATAAATATAAGTTCTTCGACTGTCACTGAAGAAAAAAAAAGGGCCAACGTGTAAAAGTTTGTTGAACTTGTCCACAGGCCCATAATGAATAAGTGGGGAAGGATCAACAAATTTTGCAGCCAACGGTACCAGTTCAGCATTTCTACATGCACAAATTTTGTTTGGTTCAATTATCATTTTTAAAATTTACTTTCATACAAATTTAAACACAATTTGTGAGATATAAAACCTCAATTCAAACAAGCATGAAGCTACAATTTCCAGCAAACCATCCCCCAGTTCCTTTTGCTTCAAGTGAAAGTCAATAGTATGACTTTTGCATGGGGGGGGGATTTTTCTTTTAATACTGGGCAATTTGGCACCAACCAACAACCTGTCCATGTTTTTATTACAACTGAACCAGGGCTACCCCCAATATCCAAAGATTCAATTCAATCAAATGGTAGCTAGGCTCATGAATATCCAATAATTTGGATTGACTCAGGCATGAAATGAGCAGCCACAACTATACAGGTGCTTGATTAGTCCAGCCAATTAATTATCCCTTATATTTATGGCTTCCTCGCAGAAGGTATAGCAAGAGTATACATGTACTTCTTAACAAGTTGACTGCCGCGCATAATTTCAAAGCGGCGTTCCCATTTGCTGGCATTGTACGCATCATGCGTGCATATTTAACAGGTACCATTCAGGTGTCTCTTTGAACGTGAGCATTTTATTGATGGTTAGGCTCTCCACACTGCCAGCAGCGCATTTGCTGTGTTCTTCGGTAATGCCATGTAATAGCCTTCATTTCCTATGGGTACACTCAGATTGGCAGATCCCATCCAGTACACCTGTGACTATACGTGTATACCAGTTCTTAGCAGTCGGCAGTCAACATGTTGAGCCTGTAACTTCTTCAATATAATGCAACCATATCCCCATCACAAAGTACAGATATGACTCAGGCCCCCGGCTGGCCTTGTTCATGGCTATATTTCACACTAAATTCTGTATGCCAATGCATGAATACACAGGGCGGCTGGGCTTACTGGGCTGTTGCATGCAATTTACAAAGGTGCTCTTTTCTGTAACACAATGGACAGCGACTCCCTTCACTTGAAATGCCATCCACAACCCATACAAAGAATGGCTGATCCAATAATCAGGTAACAGCCAGGTCAGTCAGCACTGGAAGTGGTGTAGTTGAGTGTGAGTTAACTTCAGGTATTAGTTTATTTTATTTATTTAATCTTTAACGAGGGTGGTCCATTTCAGTTAAACTTAACCTGTTTTCCAAAGGATCCCTCACATCAAAACTACAAGGTAAATTTATACATAATTACAAACGTACAAATAAATAAGAACAAAAGGAAACATACACAATTAGTACATTAGACAGAAAAACAAAAGCCAAATACGTATTCAGCTTTTGGAATGTACAGATAAAAACTACTAAATATTGAGTGTTTCGTTCCGAGTGTGAGTTCGAGTATGACCATGGAGGAATATGAAACCTGAAACAAAGAAGATTGTAACACCCAGAACAATTCTTTCTGCAAACCTTGTCTGTGATCAAAGGTCAGACCATAAGAAACAAGCCGACTACACTGAGTGCATTTCCTAACTCAGACGTGAATTGATGTAACTTAATAAAGACTGAGGAAAAATTAGAGGTCCTTTCAAATCCATTTCTGTATCAGAGTACCACTAATAAGATCACGCTCTCAAAACTCTTTGCAAGCCAAAATTATCAAAGAGCCCCGCTCTTTTTTTTTTTTTTTTTACTGGGAAGCACTCTAAAACAAAACGTGGATCTCTCATTCAGACCGATTTAATTCGGACGAAGTATCAAATTTTGCAAAAATGACATTTCACTGAACTACGTACAAGTATTGTTGAGTCATACATTGTCCAAGGTCGCCTCAATACACTGTGATGTTATTGGGGCTTGTGCGTTGTTTGTTGCTGTACGCCCAGAGAAAGGAAGAAAGAAAGAGAAAGATCCGGGACACTGGTAAATTTGATGATCTTCAGTTATGTTCAGTTATTAGCTTCATTGTCTAAATACCTGGAAGGGAAGGACACAGCTGAAACCGTCGCAGGCTGCATTACGGGTACAGTTGATGCTAGCGTTGACACTCCCCAGCTGTGACTGGGCCTGGTTGATTTGTCGTACAGCCTCATCTAACGTGTCGCATTCCGGTTGGTACGTGGCTTCTACAGGCCAAAACAAAAGCCAACCAACAAACAATGATGTAGGAAAGATGCATATGCCTTCAAAATCAGTCAAAAAAGTACTCCTTGGTCCACGAATTCGTCTTATACTGTATGTCCAGACGTTTTGCCTTCACAGGTCTTAAGCAATCAAATGAACTCTCTGAATGCAAAAAGCTTCGCTGAGCTCAGTAAGTTGTCAGCGATGTACTAGCACATGTAAAATTGCCCAAGACTGATTCAGGACTTTTTGCTGTATGCTGTTCTACCGGTGGTAGGGCTTTCGAGCATTGACTTTCTAACAATAATATCTGTCCCAATTTTGGGACCATTCTGATGACAATTGGATTTGGAAGCCAGCCCGACAATAGCACAGACTACTGGTACTTGCGTGTGCCATGTGCCCTCATTTTGTTTACATTGGCAACTTGTACTTGCAGTTTCAGTTTGAGTCATGGATGAAAGTTAGCGCCACATGGTATATATTTTCAGATGTGATGAACCGCAGAGATTTGGAGAAGGTTGAGAAATTTGCTACAGAAATTTACTGCAGGACTGTTCGTGTCCTGGAACTTGACGCCATCCAAACTACAGTTTGGACAGACTTTAAGTTAGCACACCAGTTGGTTATCCTGGAGATGTAGTTTAACTGTTTTAGGAACTTTTTTAAAATTTGATAAATCTGTAAGTTTGAAGGTTCTGAAGCTGAAAAGTACCGACAAGGTAGCATGAAATTTTTAGATGGTGAAAGAAAGAGCATCTTTGACTATAAAGATGCGGTGCATCATGTGAAACCTCGTTGGTAATGATGTAGGCAGTAGCTTTCTAATTTACAAGGGCTAGTCGTAGTAAAGAAGCAAATTGTTTATTTCAAAGGGCATTGAGGCAAAGGTCAGGTACATGAAGACTTAATTGCCTCCAATACCATGAAGTTCCTGCCCTGGGTAGGCATACGCTTTATGAGATTATATTCAACTTTTTGTGTACAATGCTATTTATAGTGTAAGTAACTAAATTTATAATAAAATGAACCAGTTGAGTTTTCTATGTTGCAGTTCCATGACAGGCAAGCAAAAGTTATTTCAATGATAAAAATGTACATGTATCAGGTAAATTCCAGAAATTAGGGGTCCAAAAGTGTGTTATTTGACATGGAAATATCACCGGAACTGATTTCAAACTATTACTATTTGTTTGGCAGGTAATTTTATTCATCGCTCTTGGAAATTAGAAAATGTGTTCTAAACTTATAAAATCATACGTCAGATGTGACAGGGACACCAAAAAAATGGACCCCTCATTTCTGGAATTATCTGTACAACAAAATGGATTGCCCCACAAAAAACCAAAACGAGATACAGGAATTGATGTGGAACATGATTTGCTTGAATTGAGATAACTTGCTTTCATCGGAGAGAAAAATGTTGCCAGCCAACCGTGAAGATCTGCAAACACAGCAGTAGGCAAAAATGCCTGTCTTTTTTTATATGGTCAAGTCAAGGTCCCCACATCTTTCTGTTCGTTTGCAGGCTAACAATCTGTGTGAATGCTTGGTCAAGCAATGGTTGATTTAGGCCTATACGGTCAAATGATTTATGAGTCACTTAATTGTCTGTATAGGCCTGCTGTCCGACATGCATGTGTTGGTAATGGGGAACAGCAGTGTATTTTAGAAAAATATAGAAAGATGGCATGAAGAAAGCTGTGTAAAACTGATCATGTTTGAAATGCTCTATATCCCTGTAAGCATGCATGCTTTATTTCAGATTGGATAAACTGACTGCATCATGTGAATTAGCAGCGTGTCACTTGGTAGGTTTGCATGGTGAGGTGCCAATCGACTAGTTCGGTTTGCGGTTACACCAAGTATAAACTCTTAGATAGATTATACATGTACATGATGTTTATGCAAACTTTGCTTAATTAGCAGTAAATGTTAAAGTGAGTATCAGTAAAACATCATGAACGGTGCATACAGTATCGATTCGTGTATACAAATCAAGCTGTATTCGAGCCCATCGGATACGGTGCATACAGTATCGATTCGTGTATACAAATCAAGTTGTATTCGAGCCCATCACAAGTCCAGTCACAAGTCCCTTCAAAAGGCCAGTCATAAGTAACAGAGTGAACAATGACAAAGGAATGCTTTGTCACAACTCATTTGAATAGCTTGTGAATTGGATTAATAAGACTGAATGACTTGTGATGGACTTACAGGGACTTGCAGGGACTTGTGATGGACTCAAAAGCAAAACTGAGTACAAATTATCTCTGAGAAAGTGATTAAGAATAACCACATGCAGCTAACTGGAATTCAATGATTCCATACTTGCTTAGAAGTAAATGTAAGATACAACTTCATTTGAAGAACATTCTGTACACATGAAGACATATATGATGCCAGAGTAAAACCATGGTAAAACAGTTCTATTCCGATGTATGTGAAAGACACAAATACATCAGTCCTTGTTTGCATCTTATAAATATTTATTTATGCAAATGTCTGTTTTCATAAAACAGGAAAAAACATGTTTTATTCCTGTTTTCTAGAAAACAGTCTGGAAACCGGGGATCCGTTTTCAAGAAAATATGCAGAGGAACCTGTTTTAAGACACTGTTTTTAGCCCTTTTTAAAGCCTGCTTCATTATTCCTGTTTTTAGCGGTTCCAAATACAATCGTTTAAAGATGTTTTAGAAACAAGTTTGCATATCGCAACGACGAGGATGTGCTCGATGATCTAACCACAGGCCAACAAACAAGTTGAATCAGATCAAGAAAATTCTCAGGATAGGCTTACCTGCGGTTTGAAGAATTGAGAGAAGAACCCAAGCACACAGCAGGACACTGCTTGTTAAAATCACATGAAGCTTCATCCTCGATTTTGTGGCTGGAGGTCCACTAACTGCGCAAACAAACTAAGTTGTTCAAACTTTTGATGAAGCGTTCAGCGATCGATCAATCGAGTCTACGTCTATTTATTGACGCCGTCGCGTCGATGTGTGGTCAACAGAGGGCGCCGATGGCCTGTCCGCGGCTAGCTAGCTCTGGTCTGTGATGTTGCCGCAGGGATATTAATTAATAAGAAACCTGTAGGAGATTTCTCCTCCAGGTCTATGATCTATATTAATCTACATGTACATGTATATACGGCTCTGGTCTGTGGGCTTGATAGACTGCCTAAGTATTAGTTGCTTCATGTTCTTGGATCAGGAAGATTATGGGCTATTTTCTAGAAAAAAAGTCAAAATTGTACTAGCATTTGCAGTGCTTCTATTCTGATTGAGTTTGCGATTCATTCAATAAATAACACAAACAACAAGTCAACAACATAAACATCTTACATTGCAAAAACTTCCTGTTTCTGACACTGAAAACTGAGTGTTCAATAAAAGAGAAAAAAGCTACATGAAGCCAGTTTTTGTTGAACTTAGTGGGTTGTTGATTTGTTTATAACGGTGCAAAATGGACTCGGCCCCCTCCCCAACGCTAATCAAGATTGGTCCTTATTTTGTTTTCCAAATTTTAATGATATCATATGAGCCATTTCTTGTTTAAGCACTTCCGTTGTATCCTCTTTGAGATTCCTATAGTGTGTTTCGAAAATTCTTTGCTTTTTATTTAGAATATTGCAACGTGAAATACTACTTACTTAAGTTACAAAATTCAAACTTTCCGGGCGCTGAGGGAATCTTGCTATCTTTCCAGAAGTTGCCAGTATAAATTTTAACGGTGAATGATTGAAGGGTTTGGGTGGAGTGCGGTTTCATTGCCACTGTGGCCTAACATCCACAAAAAAGTTTTATTTGTAACAACATTCGATTTCCTAAAATGTAGTTTCCCAATGCCAACGATGTCATGCCTTCATGAAGGCCCGGAGTATCCAATTCTTTGCCGCCTAGTGCTCCACTCCCATCGGCGCCAATCCAGCCTGAGTGCGCGCCGCGATGCTCAGCGTGCTCCTAAGTTCGAGGGAAAAAATAATTGATATGAGGTGAAACGAGGGCGATGGGAGAACATGGTACAAATGTACGTGTATTTCATTTCTCTTCTTTCAAAAGTGTACAAAATGCCCCAAAATTTACCTTAAGAGCCTCCCAAACAACGTGACAGGATAGGAAAATAAAACAAAGGCTCCGGCCCTAAGTTACGGAAGTACGGAAGCTTATTACCGCCACGATAATAAAAAGTTCTCGCCCCTAGCGCGTACGTACACGATAACTATCTTGTACGTGCATGATAAGTATCGTGTACGAACACGATTACTCAGAAGTGCACGCCGCATCCATGTGTGTCCAAAGGGAAGGGGCGTAATCATACATGTCGCCTCTACGTCTTAATTCGTTTGGTGGACTGGAGTTCGGCCGCCACCATGAATATTGTTTTTTCTGCACTGTTTTCGAAGGTTAAGTGAATTGTCTCTATGGCTGAGAAAAAAGGGGAAGCCAGTCTGTGCAAGCAAGGTTTAAGATATAATCGGTCGATTTTATCCTTTTGTTAACAGGGGTTTGTTTGGGGGGGGTTATTCCCAAAATATTGCTGCCTTGTATTTTTTTTTTAAAGCCAGGAAAGGATGAAATTGTTATCAGCACTAACAGGGCCACTTCCCACTCTTTTCTTACTGTTTAATTTTACACAGCTTCATGAACGAGCGGTCTGTTTGCTGGTGTATTTGAGTACATTTTTTGCGACCAGTATGGAGAGATTTTCAGGTTGATGAGATACCGACGTTTGTGCAGATCAGAGCTTGCTAGAAAATTTGTGTGAAATTTGCTTAATTTTCAGGGTGCAATACAATAACTAGGAAGTCATCCGTGGTCTCATGCAAGGCCACGTGGTTGAGTAACGCTTGTCAACTCATAACTCGCCCGCGGGCCCATTAGTTTCCCAGAGCTAGAGTAGGAGTTTTGAAACTCCGTATCTGGAGCTTGGCGACGCAAGGGCTCGTTTGTGTATATTTGTGGGTTTCTAATTCACTTAGTGATTTCAAGTATACCGGCGATAATATGCCGTCCCGTTTTTTTTTCTATTTTGTGCTGAGGGGAACAGAGCATGCCCTTTTTCCATACTTTATCAGTCACCTTTTTGGTTCTTTTATTATTTATTGCAACTGATGGCAAAGATTCCTTGTCTGTATGGTTTTTCTTCAAGCCATGCACGATTGAAGTAGGCGGATTTCAGTTTTATTTTGGGGGGGAGTTGAATTCCATGCCTAACCGACACTTCTTAACTTTGCTCCTCAAGGAGTTCCATTAGGATTTGAATGTTCTCCACGTCCAGTTCTTTTTCTTTTTGGTTGGATTGTGGAGATCGATATCAGTTGAACCAGTGGCGTAACTAGGATTCTTAGTGGGGGGGGCCAAAGGGCACCAACTTTCAGTGTTTTTTATGGGGGTGTTTGTTAGCTTTGTTCAATATCCATTCATCCGTTTTTTTCAGTGGGGGGGGCCTGGGAATTTGTGGGGGGCACGTCCCCCCCCATCATGTACACGTACACGATAGAGGGAGGTTTTTTATTATCGTGGCGGTAATACGCCTCCGTATTCAATAACATTTCCCCGAAAACTTGGTCCTTGAAAGCAGCTTCCGTCCGTCGCCGCGAGCCAGCCGCGAGTCAGTTGCCTTTTAAGAGGTGACAGCGCCCTCTTTTGACTTCAATGTGGCATTGTTATTGTACAGCTAACAGCACCACACCGGCGCAGCTCAGGCTCGGGCCACAATTTTGAGGAAATGTAGTAGCGATTTGGTTCATATCCCACTTTCCTCGAAGTTGCATCTTATTGTAGTGATCTCAAGAGACGTCTGCTACTGCTAGTTCCAAAGTCAACTGCATTGACCCTCGATACTCAGAGATTTAGAACTGTACCTAAAACCACAGAGAATGAAGTGTCCAGTGAGTGCGATCGCGATTTTGTTCATTTGCGCCTGGATTCTTCTGCAGACGGCAGGTAGGAATTTCCTATTTTTCTCAATTCTTTGAGAGTGCCTCTCAGTGAATTTTAAATTGATGATGAAATAAAGCACGATGTTAGGAATGAGAAGAATTTCACGCTGTTGCATATCACATGCATTAGTAGGCTCCGTGCTACCAGGTGGCACGAGTACGAGCGAGGAGGACTATGCCGCTACGGCGCGTGTAGGGGCTTACTTTCCGGGCTGGCCTATATTATTGCGTAGCTTAGTATTATGCCAAGAGCCTTGGACAGTTTTGTTATGTAAATTTCAGTGGCAATGAAATTACAAGGTACCAAGTATGTTCTCATATACACGACAGGGAATGATGTCGATACGAGCATAACTGTGTTCTAACAGTTGTATTATAAACAAAATCTTCCATGTTAGTACATATGTAGGCCTATGTACATTGTAAAGTTAAATCTTAATTCACAATTTAGTTTGCTACAGAGTGAGGGTTATTTTATTTAAACAACATTTATGAACTTTGACAAAAAAGCTATTAATTTGTGTAAGTTTTTTTCAAATAAATCATGAAGGCAGTGTTTATTTATCCAGCGCCAGCAAATTGACATTAAAAGATATTTTCCAGGGTGCATGCACAGTAGCTGTTTTTAGACTTAGAAAATTCTTACCATGACAAATCTTAGTATTTGTATTCACAAGGTAAGGAATATCAAATATTGAATTTGTTTCTCTCTCTTTCTCTCCCTATGTTTGGTTTCAGCATCTGGGAGAGTCACTTGATAGTTATTTTAGTTCGCTTTTTGGCAATTCCTCAGGGATGCTGTTGCCATGTTTTAATTACTGTTTCTTGATGTGTTTATATTTTTTGTCTTACCTGAAAAATAATAAATGAAATGAAATAAGACCAGTTTATAATTTCAGACTTTTTTCCCTTTTAGAAAAAGTCCTCCAGAGCCACAAATCTGAAACACAAATCCAAAATCCTGTTAATATGTGTTGGGGTCAATATCAAATTAAAATAAGGAGAATATTGTTAGTTTTGTGGGATGAAAAAATGTCGACCAGTGGGAATCAAATTAATCTTGTATGATCTCATGACGTACGCACTAACCACTATACCACAGATCTGTCTCGACCCGAGCTGGAATTTAACAAGCTCTATAGTCTCACTTAACGTCTTAAGTATTTGCGTCAAAGAGGTTGATGCGTAGTAAAGTTGGCTAAATAGAACATGTATTTAGATGAATTACGTATTTTTTTAAGTAATAAATAAATTTGAGGTGGCCCCTGAAAAGGAAATGTGTTTGAATGCTAAGCATATTTATTTGGTTAATTTGCTTTAACAATGTAGGCGTTCCCCACAACCCTGCCTCAGTCAACTTCATTGCTTGGTGAGCGTACATGTACATGTATGTACCTGCTTGTACTGCAGGCTACAACGGTACAGGTCTGTACAGCAGTACTGTCAGTACATATGCTGTTGTCAAGTTTTGTGCACATTTCAATGCATCCGGGTTCAAGCACTTGTCTGTTTATATCCAGGGTTAACTCCCCTGACAAGTATAGAGAAAGAAAAATACCTAGAATAACATTATTCTAACAACATTTATCCTCTGGAGGTTTATAATCGCCTTCTAATGTCATAAATTACCATCTCCACTGGGACCAAATGTTTGTAATGTAATGTGATGTGCTAATAAGCAAACCAACTGTACATGTACAGTAGGTTTATCATTGAAAATGTCAACGTGTGCCTGTTCATTATAATGCAGACTTTTGGTATAGGCTGATGATCACCAAGAGGGAAAAATCATGGGCACACCAGGCAGAAGAGTAGACAAGTAGAAGAGATTAACTGGTGCCCTGCGTACCCATAATAACAACCAACATAATCCTGGTAATTCATGCCACTCTATAGATTTATCTTCGCATCAGAGGATGAGGCTATCAGTCTACTTTTATTGTTGCCATGGTAGCTTCACCATCCCAAGGGTCAGCTGTGTTACTGCACGCTACCAGAGTGTACAAATTTGAGCAATCAAAATTTTGGGTCGTGTCTTTTCCACGCAGTGTGTGGTTTTTGAGTACTGCATAATCCTTTAGATGTGAAGAAAGACAATTGAAGAATTCTGGATGATTTTCAACTTTTTTTAGAGGGGGGGGTTTGGGAAGGGGACTTCAGTGTGGCACTGGAACAAAGGCAGAAATAAAAATGAAAAAAAAAAATTTCAGTTACAGCCAAGCTGGGCTGAATATTCCAGTATTTCCTTTGCAGTCAGAAATTCCAAACTAAAATGCAGCCATCAACAACAAAATGGAAAACTACGAGCCTCATGCTCTGCAGCGATGAGATCTAGATCCTGTGGACTCTTGATAAGAGCCGAAAATTGTAATTTGTATCCCACAAGAAATTTGTAGAATGCAGGAAAGCGCAGGAGTAGAGACAAGTCAACTTCAGTGAATGGGCGTGCCACATCCTGGGGCAGAATATCATACTGATACAGTACCTTGACAAGTGTCGCGCTCTGGATGTTTTCTGTATAAAAATTTCAAAGATTTGTTTCTGAGCTCCCCTGACAGATCTCTTCATTAGATAATTTGCTCTGATGATTACACAGGGACCTACGTGTACACGTATAACAATTATGCTCAAGAGTTTTTGAGAAAGGGGTTGAATAGCAGAGGCAAAGTACGTGCGCCAGGTTTAAGTGCAGTGACTGATTATTCCAGGAAAACTGTAAAAACTGCAGAAATAAAGTTAACTATCTTGTCTCGCTAGTCAGGAGGGAAGTACATGGAGATGTTGGTGTACTGTTTTGACTTAAAATGCACGTACAAGGTTGCCTCGTCATTTCCTGGAAGCCCCACTGTAGGGCTTTTGCCAGACAAACTGGAATCCGAATGATTCATTAGAACAGGTGTCATGTACATGTACATATTCACAAGGCAGTCATGGAAGACTGCTTCTCTGACTTTTTTGTGTGTGTCCATATGTGCATGGGCGGTTGCCAGGATTTTATCCCGGGGGAAGGATGACTGTGAAGCATTTATCACCAGCAAACTCACAAACTGTTATGGTAGAAGGGGTCATTTCCAAGACTTTTTTCAAGCAAAGTAGTGATTTTCGACCCCCTTTGCCTCCAGTTTTGCCTTATTCCTGGCTTTTTTGGGGGGTCCCCTTTTTAGAAGGGGGGGTTGAGGGCGACAAGTGCCCCTCTGGTATTCCCCCTCCTTTGCAAAGTCCATGCAAACAGAGAACAAAGAGGGGAAGCATGACCTACATGTAATCAACCTGCCTGAGTCCTGGCACTGTGCCAAATCATGTTGAGAGCTATGTGCGGCACGCACCTACAGGAAGACTTCCCAGATTTTAACCTCGTTAACAATTTGCTCTTCAGTCCATCGCTGATTGATGAAGTACAGCTAGTGCTCTTGCATCACTGATAGCCTACACGCAGCTACTCGTGTACATGTACATGTGCATAATGTACATGAACATGGAACCCCCAGTTCCACATGATCTACATGCAAATGAAATGTGCAGTAATACTGCACCACGGGAGAAGTGAAGTCATTGTGACCAAGCATGATAATATCACGTGTCGTAGTATTTCTGTGCTCCAGTTGATTCAGGCCCAGTTGCTGCAGCCCTTTGCATGTTTGACTAAATAAAAGTGTGCACAATGTCGTTTGTTCTGCTGACTGCGGACCAAATCAAAGATATTTATTTGGTAGCGCACAGGACAGCACAACACTAAATCCTCTTGCCACCAGCAGAATATGTCTGGGTTTTATTGCATGTCTGGGTTGTGAACGGTACCTTTCAACTCAACACTAGTGTCAAGTGTATCAGAATCACTGTCTTCATATAAAACTAGACGCGGACTTACATGTAAGCATTCTGTTAGTGTGACGAAGATTTTTGGATGTCTCATACCAGATTGCAGCAAAATAACTTGAACGTGCCCTGTAGTAAATGAACGGGAGTTAATTATACAGATGAAGGCATTTGTAAGCCTGTCTTTTACCCGATGGAGTTTTTTAAAGTGAAAATTTTGGAATAACGTAGGTTTTACCTCATTTCAAAAATGCACATGGGCAGTTTGTAAAATTGACAGCTACGAACAACCCCCCTCTCCTGAGAAAACCAACACAAACAAAAAAAGCAGCAGAAAGGTTCAATTCAGTTGAACATGAAGGTAAATAACCCCGAGCAGACAAAGATAAATACATGACGAAAAGGGCCAGAAGCAAATTAGGCAATGATGTACATGTACCTGACCTGTATGTGTGTGCTGTAAGGTCGCCATGGCGATGTTGTACCCGGGGCGTGTGAGTGCACAGTTTTTCATTTGAATTTTTTAGGCGGCGATGTTGGCCAAATAAAGAAGGCTGGCATGGCTGCCAGATGTACATGCACATACTGATATTTTATGGTTTGCTGGCTGCTCTGATTACAGCTCACTTTCATGAGCATGAATGTCCCTGTTTTTTTTGCTCGCAGTTTATTGTTTTTACACCAGGACAAGGATTTCATGTCTGTTTTGAATTTACATGACTAATATGAATCGGAATCTGGATGTTCAGTTTTCTATGGAGCCAGCGCTAGGGCCCATGGACCACTGAGCACAGTAGGAATGCACACGCGCAAACGAAGTGTGGCGTCATCAGCTTAGAGGTCCATTGAAACGTTACTCCCCGTTCCTAGCCAGCATTTGTTCTGTAAATGTTTGTAAAATCTGGGCTAATCTCGCTCAGTTTATTGTTTGTTGATGTGTGCACATGCATGTGGACTTTGTTGAAAGCATTTGTTGCTGGTCATCATTAATTTGTTGGACAGTAAACAGAAATGCTTTATCATAGTCAAATTTCTGAAAATGTGTACATTGTAGGTGAACATGTACAATGCGCATGATGTGTAAATTTCCTTATTTTGAAATGGTTACAGAAAAGAAACATGAAATTTCCTGTTTCCTAAATGCTTTCAGAAGGTCAACTCGAATGATTGACACCGAGGAAGTTTTTGTGTGGTACGTTCCACACAGCATTATTACACGAAAGTGTTCACCTCCACTAAGAATCCCTCAAATATGAAAAAAGGACTATTAAGCAAACCTTTAAGACAGGAAATTTGCTATTAAGTGTTCTGATTATATGTTCTGTGCACTAGTTTGAGTGTTTGTCTTGTTTTGTCTGTCGAGTACATAGGCCTACATGTACATGTACAACGTATATATTCTCCGAGCCACATGGACTTGTTTGAAATCTGTTCACATTTGTGGAGCCGAAATCTTTTTTGAACGTTGTCGTTAAGAACTATTCCAATTTCGTCCTAAATCAATTTATTACATGTATACCGACTTTAGGCTGCTATCATATGAGCTACTTGTAAATGTACGTCAGTGGATGATGCACTGCTTAGGCAACTTTCTTTGCTTATTAAAGATCCAGGCACAGGCAAATGTGGGCATTCCTTCGTTTTCTTGCAGTTAAGAAAACTTGGTGAAAATGCTCATATTTCTTGCACTTTGGACACTGTTTAAGCTGGATTTTTTTGGTTGGTGGTTTGCTTGGCTGTCCCTCTTCCCTCTACAAATAACCCTAATCCAAAAACTGCCTGTAAATCTGTTTTCCAGAAAGGGGGTAAGCTTGCGTGGACCAGGCTTATTCACATGAGGTTCCACACTCTATGATGTGGGCCTCTTTTGTCTACACAAGATGTACGGTACATTACATCACATGCCTTTTGGGCTAGCTACCTACTGCACACATATTTTGGCATGACAGCATGTTTACGTGGTCAACCGGTATTCCTACAAGGGAAAACTTGGAGCATTGTGAACTCTCAGCAAAATTTGCGCACCAACGAGCCCTCGATTTTGACCATGCACTGTCCAAGGCGTTGACTGTGAACGTGTTCACATGGTTTTTCCAGCCTCAGAAGCCACATACCAGCCAGAATGCGACACGTTAGATGAGGCTGTGCAGCAGATCAACCAAGCCCAGTCGCAGCTGGGGGATCTCCAAGGTAGAATCAACTGTACCCGAAGTGCGGACTGTGACGGTTTCACTTGCTTCCTCTTGTTGCAGGTGAGACAAATAGGACCCATTTGATGACAGGCGAGGGAAGGCAATGGAGTTTAATTGAACAGTTATTAGTACATGTAGGTCTTCTTTTGTACAAGCCTGCTGTTTACTGGGTTTTTTTTGTAATGAATTGGTGGCCAATGGGTATTTAAATGCTATTTTCACTTTTTCAGATTAACCCTAACAGTCCTCAATCCTTCACCTGTTGGAGGACTGAGGACTGTTAGGGTTAACCCTCCTATGCTGAGATGCATTCTTGACACAGTTGTCATATCAGTCAAAATCAGTCAAATTTCCCATATGTGTCTGTGCACTGGGGAAATCAAGTGGAAGGCATTTTTTACTGTTTTTGACGGTTAAAACAGAAGGAGGGTTAATAAAAGCCAAAAAAATAAAATTGAGACCGCCAGCAAAAGTCACGCGGACGTGGATGATAACCAAAGTATTTTTTTTGTTCGGCCTTTGAGCAACCAAGCCAGTGTTTGATTCCTCTTGGCCTGATTTTTGACAGGCACTGATTCCCTGCGATTGAACCATTTTGTTTCTGCATAAATTACATATAGTGTGTATACAACGATGGCTTGAAGGTGGGTGTAGTTGATATGAGCTCACCAAGTTTAGAAGTTGACAAACCAGTTAGATAATGGAATTTCTATACATGCATGTAGTTAGTTGACTGCCAAGGCCAAAGGGATAATATCCAGTACTGGAAGTAATATTAGCATCAGCATTATCAGTACGGGCGATTCACAATAGTACGCCACCAAGAGTTTGCAACACGTTGGCCAATCATAACGTGTGAAAGTTGTCGACCCTTTCCAAACGCACATTGGGTCGACAAATTTCACGCATTGTGATTGGCCAACACGTTGCAAACTCTTGGTTGCGCACTATTGTGAATCGCTCGTATTGAAATGAAAAAAAGAAAAAGAAAACAACCAAAGCACCCAGTTACACAAGTGCATACCACAATTTCTTGTCAAAAGAAAAAAAGTATTACCTACATGAAAGCCCCTTAATTGTGAGCCACTTGAAAAGTGGATTACTGTTAAAAGTTGAAGTGAACTGCCTTTGATATAATGTACATGTAGACTTCCTGTTGAAAGCAGAAACTTAGTTTCAGTTGTTTCAATTGGATCTTCACTTTCATTTGTGACAGAAAGGGCCAGAACAATCCAAGTTTTTAGGATAGGGAAGGGGGAGATTTTTGAATGGGGATGCTGGAGTAGATACCAAAAAAATCCCTTACTTTTATTTTAATACACATATTTGCGTAACTTGGTATCTGCTTAAAAGCCCCTCCTGGCAAAAATGTGTTCAAGTCACAGCGTTAGACATTTTTTTTGGCAGCTGAGATTTGGAAGTTGCATGTTCTGATTTGGGTTTTTGAAAAGCCATACATGTTGACTGGAGCGACGAAATGGAGGGCTAAATGTTGAAAAGAAATGCCCTCAGACTCATGTTACCCTTGAGTGTGGTGAAAATCTTTGGTGTTGAGCCGAGTACAAACTCTCAAAGTGTATCACTTGCCTGTGACCCTGGAGAGTTCAACAAACTTCCCAGCCGGGAAAGTGAAAGAATTTGTGCACATTCTGTTTGGGAAGCCTGGTTTGTGGGACAGGGGAAAGGGGGGGGGTGGGGAAGGTGACCTTTGGCACGTGTACGTGTACGTTCTCTGCCACTTCTGCCGAATTGGCCAAAGATTTATTGTTGTCGTGGTTGAGAAAATCGCTGTTGATTAACATGTACTAGTATGTGCTATATGCTTTAAAGAGGCTCTGAAAATGCTTTGTGGTCATATCCAAGGGTGTCTGCCTCTGTGTTTGAAAAAGACTCTGAGTGAGTGCTCTTTTTTGTTCGAGCAAAGTTTTCGAAGAGTTCATCCTCTGTGCTGTGCACGTTTTCGGCACAAAACTAGAGGTGCCATTTTTTTTTCACAACCGTTGTCTGCCTCGCTGATTTGTTCTTAGCAGTTTCTTAGCGCCCAGTTTGTGACATAGCTTCTTATTCCTTCCAGTTTGCTTTGTTTTTTCTCTCTCCAACCGCCCTGTATTCATTTCTACTACCAGTTTGGCTGACACCCGTCCATACTTGCTTTATTGTTTATTTGTGTCTGTTGGTCCAGCTACCAGTCTGTCTGCAACTGGTGGTCCGTCAGCCTGTTTGTGTGTCTGGACTATGTATCGGCCTGTATTGTCTTTCAACTCATCGCTATAAGCGCTTTCTCCTGAAATGGAATATTTCCTTATTTGTACTTAATTAGCACAGCACACTTAACAATTGAACAATACCAGTCCTTCTTTTTTTCAAGTTTCACCAAAAGCCCTCCCAACGAGCTTCTACTTTCAAGGAAGCGGCCTCCATACCAATGCTTGATCTTTGCTCTGATAGTTTTTTCTTTGTCACTGTGCTGTAGATTCATTTTGTTTGTTTGTTTGTTTGTTGGGGTGTTTGTTTGTTTGTTTGTTTGTTGTTGTGAAATAATGAATCTCGATGAGATTCCTGAAGCCAGCATTTTTCTGTTGGCTGTTTGCGATGCAGGGTCAGAGAAATGAGCTGAGGGTCAAGCTGCACCCTTGCGATGATCCGCCCCAGATGTTCCTTCTGGTTCAGGACCCGGACACCAACTTGCCCTACATCCAGGAAACCGTCACCCACGGGGATACCTACACCATCCCAGGTTGGTCAGGAAGTGTGCACATGTACATGTACATCTACTGGTCCATGTATATTGGATTGATATGTATGTACGGTATTTCACAGGCCATTTCAAACTCTTGTGGGATGTTTGTCTCCAAAAACTGGTATTCATGGCCAGTACATGTAGACTTGGCAATTCAATTGAGGAAGATTTGTTGAGATATTGCAGATACGACAGCTTGAAATCGGTCAGCCCCAATTTCCAAGGATCTCAATATCAGCAATTTTTTTGTTCAGAGTTATTTTAATGCTCAAACGTTAGCCCTGCCATTTTCCATTGAAGATGTTGCCTTGAGTGTTATTGATCAACCATTCTTATCTTTGGCTGTCAGGATTACAGTACGACCAGGCGTTCATTGACCTAAATGTAGGCATCCAGGTGCAGTTTGAGAAGGTCTCAGAAGGCTTCCAAATTGGGGTAAGTATGCTTTATCTTTAAGGTTTCAAACTGAAACATGGCATTGATCATCACTGACAGAGAAAGTGCTGGACGTGCACTCTGTTTCAGAAACTTTGCAACAAAAGTGAGCATCAGGAATGCAGGCACGCTTGCACTGATTCACCGATAAGAATCAAGAGCCCTTTGTGGGAGCA
The DNA here is from genome assembly GCF_001949145.1 of Acanthaster planci. Next base: position 1,872,763 of record NW_019091356.1, on the reverse strand, counting down.
CATCACCAATGGCAGGTGGTAGGAGCGTGTCACATACCTCATGTCTTCAACCCTTCACCTGCTAAATATGTTAAGTAGAGTGTATTGTATATCCTAGAGCCATTGACTCCAGTTTCTATCTTTGTGACTTGGAGTTGCATTGACTATGACTTGAAAAAAGTGGCTTGCTGCCATGTCAATCATGTCTCTTGATTGGTGTGGATTGGGGAACCTTAAATGGTTAAAATTTAATTACAGGCTGGCCATGCACCGGTAGAATTGTTCTTCCCAGATAGACTAACGGTGAAATCAGAGGTTTTTTTTTAAAGTCATCGCCGTGGTGGCAGCACACTGGCACACAGGTTATGCAGACGCCACTGGTCCATGCCCAGTCTGGCGTTATTGCATTCTAACTTTCCAAACTACATGTATACGTGTGTGCTTTCCATGTGTAGGAGTACATGTTGGAATCTGGTGCCACTGCAGCCTAATGGTGTCAGTAAATTTATTAGTGAATAAAATAGAAGATTCCTTTGCAGTTCAGGCACCTGGTGTTGCCTTTATGGGACATTTTATTGGTTGAGCGACGTTTTCCCTCCTTAGCTGAAGCTTGTGCTCCTGGCCAATGGGTTCCCTTTATTTGAGATTCCCATTTTATCTCCGACACTCATCAGAACACCGCCTTGCTCCACCCAAGCCCCAGGTAAGAATTTAGATGAGGTTGGGTTGGAAGGTCAAAGGTCATAGTTGGCTGATTGAATACTGGTAGAAAGGGTGCTTTGTTATCTATAGGAGCAATATCCTAAAGGTCAGATGTTCTACGGGTGTGTGCTTAATTGGTCATCTCACAATGTGGCGATCTAGTGGACCCGAGATCAATGTAGATGCCGATGCTGTTGGGAGAAGGGCATGGTGCCTAGTGCGTCAGCATGTTGGGAAAGCTCGACTGTTTTTCAGCAGAATGTGCACAAAACTTGTAACATCTTTGTGTGTGGATGTCAATTCTGGTATATTTCTTTATTGCTAGCTCGTGGGTACTTTGGCTCGGCAACTTTGTAGCATTTTGTATTACGTGCCCAGGGCCGTTACTTTTGGAAACTAGTTACAGGCTGGTTTTTTTTTAACCATTACGACTAAGGGATGTAGCTTTGGTGTCCAACAGAGTCCTTTTTTGTAATCATAGGCCAACAAAGCTTGCAGTGCCGACGGATGCAAGAACTTGTCATTGGACTGAACCCACCTCACGATTTTCAGTGCGTGAAGGATGATGACTGCAAGGGTTTCAGATGCACTGGAGCAATCGGCATCGGTCCTGTCGTAAGTTGTTCCAGAAAGCCAGTTGAAGAATTCTCAAATAATGTCTCTTGCGGTTTAAGGAGATGCACACTTTGGGAAGAATCACTTGCTGTGGTCATGCGATGTTGTCCATTAATTGGACTGAAGTATTGGTCTACACAGGTGCGATGTTAATGTGGAATTCAGAATTGTAATTTGGCTGTGTCCATCAGTCAGCCATGCATTACTCTAAAGTCAAATCTGGGAACAAGAAATCGCAACTTTTTTGATGAAAGACTTCTGTATTCCAACCAGGATTATTTGCCATATGCATGCAGTTGATTGCATCCATGCCTCAAGCTAAAATCTCTCTTTGTTCTTTTTTTTTCTGCCCACAAGTCTTTTGAAATCACAGCAGTATCAGTGCTAGACAGCTGCACTGAACCCATTTCATACACCATTACCATTCAAAGAAATGGCCGGGATATCTGGTCCCATCCATTCGTCCGTTCGGAGACCGTCCCTGTTGGTGAGTTTCTCAAATCTGACAATTCTGTAAGTTTGGATGCCTTTACAGGCGCTAAACAAATCACAGATTTATTCTGTCCCTTCTTGATTCACACTTCAGATAATGATTGGTGGTTACCCATTATTTTGCTCTTCCATATGGTAATATGGTTTGAGTTAGAACACAACAGTTCTTAATATGGGCATCGCTAAGAATTGATAAACAGTTAACAGTGGGAGGGTGTCAAGTTCTAGAATGATGGAGCAATTGGGTGATGTGCATCCCCTTGCATCTTTTCTATTTTGGCTTTTCTCCCCTTTTTTTCTTTTATAATTTTTTTTTTCCTCAAGATGAAATCGAGTACCTCTCTTTGCCTCACCCCCGTCCCCTTGCGATGCCCTTATTTCTTACATTCATCCTCAGTTCAGACCATGTACATTTCATATGGCCATTATTCATAGCTTTGCTTGGCAGCAAATTTAAGTCAGAATTCCAGAATTGCTAGAATGGAACAAAGAAGTCCAAGCCGATACACAAGTTGAAGAATCCCTTGGTGTTTGACATCGTCACGGTTCATGCAGGTTTTGCAGAGTTACGGAGGTTGTAACTTGGGAAGCAGACCTCAAGCGCCAGACACGGACAGGGCCTGTCCCCATGTGTAACCCAGTTGCCTCTAACAGTGGGCTCCTGGGCTGTCGTTCCTGGCAAGAAAACATTCTGTAACCCATTCATGAAATCTTCCCTCGCAAAACAGAAGGGGACGGCATTACTCTGCCTGAGGGAGTCCAAGCCAATATTACCGTCATAATGGATCCCTTCACAGAGGACATCGATTACTTCCTAACCACGGTAAGATCATTTTTCCTGTGGAGACGGCCATACCTCTGCTCTGTCTTTTCCTAATACGTTTGGGATCCAGATGCAGAAATTTTGGCCTGTGACATTGGGAAGTGGGCCTTGTTTGGGTTCTGTTTTTCTCTGCTGTGTGTCAACCTGTAATCTGACGGCCAAAATCTATGACCCCCAAGTATTTCAGCCAGGCCTGCAGCCTTGTAAAAAGAACCTAGATTGTGCGGTGTTATGTAACTTTCTTTTGTTTGTGAACCTGGCACAGTGCACTGCTGACCTCTTTTCAATAGGAGCCAGATTAACATGCTGCGGTGCTGTGTGGCTCATCGCTGCTGTGGTAGAGTGCTTTTGTCCCCGGTGGTAATCCGCTCGCACTGAATGCCCCAAACCGTGGTATACTGTTTCAAAACAAGGCTGGATTATCGCCACTATTGAGAGTGAAAAAATATTGGTAATGCCCAGCAGCCTAGTCTTTTGTTCCGAGTACCATCTTTTGTTACAAGGCCCAGTTCCCTTTGTCCGATTTCGGAGACCCCGGCCATGCGTATAATGCATACGTGTCCGTTACTGGAAACCCGGTGGCAAGTGGTTAAGACTTTGTTGCCAGCAGCATGGCAGAAACCCAGATTGTGAATCCCCAACTTACTGACAAATTGTGGATTTTGAACCATTTTGGGAGGGAAGGGCATATGTAGACTTGCATGTGCAACCACATGACAAACTTATACTCAGCGATCCAGCAATAATAATTCTAATACCTCATAGTAGCCACCAGCCAAAGTTTCATTTTTATTAATACCACATGCGAGTGTTTTAACTCACGCTTGGTCCTTTTGTTTTCCCAGATCCAACTGACAGTTCACATTCCAGGACTTCCACAGCCAGTGGTGGACACGTTCCTGAACGAATCTCGTGTTCCTATACCACCGTGTGGTAAGTGCTATTCCTAACAATTTTTATGCCTCATTAAACTTTTGAATGCCCTCTTCCGATCAACAAAACATGATGCTCATTGAGATGGCTTGATATTTTGATCCCCATGTCCAATGACTTTGACCCTCCTCTTCCCTGTTCATTCCGTCCATATCACCCTCAAATCGACTCCTTTTAATGCGACGGTGTTACTTTGTATTTTTTCTTTGATACACGGGAAAGGTAAAAAAATCACAAGTGATGTGCAAGTGATTTTTTAGAGCTTGTCAGGAAAATTGCACGAAGCTTGCACATGCCAGGAAAAAGTTTGGAACGCAGGACCTCCTGTCTGCTGGTTTGTCAAGCAGAAAAACCATCCATGCTTTTGAGCTGGACATGTGGGGCTGGGATTACTGCACAGGAATATTTGTCCAGTGCCCTAATTTAGTGTCTTGGAGTTATGCTCTCTATAGAATGGTACTCACTGTTACTACTTCATTTTCTCACTAGCTTTTCAAAAGCAGTGAGTATGCAGTGTATTTCATGACATCGTTCTGTCAAAGATAAGCCCTTAGGACAAACATTTTGGCACTTCGTGTGGAACTTCAGCTTCTGAAACCAGAATTGTAGACGAGACTTCTTCAGACCATGACAAAACCTCACAAGACCAGCACAGGGCCTCTTGTCCAAATTAATTATAACAATAATTCATTTATAAAGTGCAAATTTCATAGAGATATGTTCAAATGCGCTGTACAATGAATACATTTAAACATGGCTGAGATGATGGCATACAAGGGCGCCTCGGGCAGCCGCCAAACGACCCACATTCACCAACATCAAATGTAGAGACAGTGAGAAGCAGTTAAAGTTTTAGAGGTGGGAGGAAAACCCCAGAGGAATATTCTGGGTAAAACCCACGGAGTCAGGTAGGGACTGAAAACCCAATCCACATGTGGACCGGGCCGGGAATCGAACCCGGGGACCACAGAGGTGGAAGGTGAGGAAAGAACTACCTTGCCAACCTGACTCCCAAATTCAAGTGACAAGCTACGCAAACGAACTGTAACAAAACCATTCTTTCTTCAGGTTTGACCCTGTTACTTGTGACTGGTCCAGTGACTGTATGCCCTTGTGACGATGTTCACTAAAAGCATTGTCTGACGCTTATCTTGTGACAATGCGCGGCAACCGTTTGCGTTTGGAAATTACAAGGCCCTTGCTGGATTCCTCCATGGCAGATCACCCGATGACTCGTGGACCAACTCTCACACCCCCTGCCTCCCTGACCCCATTGCCAGGAGTGAGTGACGAGTGCACAACCTTTAGGGACATAGCCGATGACATCGACAACAATGAAGTCTTCCACGGCCGCATGAATTGCAAGGCCAACCACAATCCGTGTGACGGTTTTTCGTGCAACCTTACTTCTAGCGGTGTAAGTGTCGTTTGAACTTGGCCCGTGAAATAGTTGACTAATGATTAATGTTGTGGTGATCAATATTAATAATGCCTCCAAGTTTCTTGAATCAGGCTGTTTCTTGCTCTATGAAGTCTGTCTCTCCTCTCATTCCATCTTTAAAGGTTCGGTATTTATTCAAGACGAAAATGTTCCACTGTGAGTCTCCAGTTCGCCTCTTGCTCACCATCGACAGTGAGACATCCAAAAATTACCATGTGGCAAGAAACATAACGTGCAACGCAGTTGTTCCCATCGGTGAGATTATATTCTGGATAATTTGTATGATATTACAAGAGCTTAAAGGATTGTCCTGTCAATTAACAGTGAGTAAAATCTTTATTGGAAACGTGACACTTTGTTGACTCTATTTTGAGCCATACAGTGTGAGAGAGGGCCATGTGCAAAAATTTCCAGAGATTGTGATGCTATATTTGACTAATGAATAATCGGTTGCCGTCGGACTTGATGACTGAACAGGTGAGCAAGCCGGCATCCCTACATCACAGTTGGTAATTTCCCTGGGAATGTTTTGGCCAAACTACTAGTGTTAATAGAGACTGTAAACAAACCCTACTCCTCTTTCGTTTCAACAACGTTTCTGCCTAATGGTGTAGCCACCGAATTTGAGTTAACCGAATCCCTGTAAGATGTGCGTGGTGCTTCGTGATATCGCCCATTGTTGTAGGGTTTGCCAAATTTCAGTGTCCGGCGATTCCTGAGGCACCATTTGTTTCCACCACATTTTCCACTGAAGTGGAGAAATCGTTACCCAGTGCAGTGGTCTGGTAGATTTTCCGGCGTAATCATTTTTCTGGCTGGGAACATTCGGGCAGTGATACACATTGCAAATACAAATGCTGAATGCATAATTTTATGCCGAAATTGCAAAATCAGTATGCCGTAGATGGTCAGATAGACCGGTTTCATTTTTGGGCGGAATGGGTTTTGTTGTCCTCTTTCATGGTACACTGCTTATCAATTATTTATTGTAGAGGAACTCCTCTCTGGTGGAGAGATCAAGTTTCTAGTTATGCGACGGAGCAACCGTTCTGTTGAGCTGGCCCTAACTCTGAAGGGATACACACCCGAAGGAACCGTCGCCATCCCCCTGGTGCAAGATCGCATCGTACCCGTCAAACCTTGCAGTAAGTCAAACGGTCCACAATGTCTCTTTTGCACAGTAATAGCAAGTTTTTCCTAGGACAGAGGATTACTGTTTTGAGGTGGGGGATTACTGTTTTTAAAGCCATCATCGGTGCTGTTGTAGGTGCGGCACGTTACTACACCTGCCTTTTAACTTACCCCACAAGTTAATGCCAATAACCACATCCTGCCGGGGGCATTTATAAATATGTTATTTCTGCTGGGCCAGAGTATTTTTCATTTTTTTCTGTTTTCAAAATTCTTTCCAAATTCATATCTTCATTTACTGGGCACTTACACCCACACCAAAGACTGTCTGGTTTCTACTCTAATCTGACAGACAACATCTATGGATGCTGGAGTATTTCAGCCAGGCCTGCTGCCTTGTATAAAGAGCCCAGATTGTTCAGTGTTACGTAATTTTCTTTTGTTCCCGAAACCGGCACAGTGCGCTGCTGATGTCTTTTCAACAGGGGGCCATATTAGCCTGAAGTGGTACTGTGTGGCTTATTAGTGTGGTGGTGGAGCACTGTTGTCCCCAGTGGTATTCCGCTCGCAATGAATGCCTCAAACAGTGGTATACTGTTTAAAAAATGCTGGATTTACATTCCCACTATTGACAGTGAAAAATTGGCGTAATTCCCAGCAGTCTGGTCTTTTGCTACGAGTACTGTCTTTTGTTACAAGGCCCAGTTCCCTTTGTTCGATTCAGACACCCAGCTGTGCATATAAAGAATAAGTGCCCAAAACTGGGCTCCCCGGCAGCAAGTGGTTAACCAAAGTGGTTTCATCAACTCATTCCTTTTCCATCTTTAGCATTGGCAGTTCCATTTCCAGACAACCCTAATGAAGTCTGCAAAGCTGCCTCACCAGGTATGTATCGAAAACAGTCAGCCAAAACAAACAGAAACACCAATAATACAAAATTCAAGTTCTTCAAGTGTACGACAAGTTCAATCCTGCCCCAAAACAGTGCAGCATCATTGTCTTTGTTGTTGTAGGGAGTTTTGTTCGAAAAGAGCGTGCCATTATGCCTGTTTTTACCATCTACAATTGAAGTCACTGTTTATTTTTTCCTCTTTAACACGATGGAATCGCTAATCAGGTCCCCCCAACAATAACCCTGTCAAGCCCCCAAAAGGTGGAGGTGGCGAACCTGGCAAGTCGACCCAGCCCAACTCACAGGCCGGTAAGTCCCACACACACACATTATGGTTATAGGCTTTGTGTCAATCCAGTCTTATGTAGTTTTATTTCATCTTGTCATATTATTCTTGTGGTAAGGATAGTTGTGCAGGTGCAGATCCATGGGGGGCCAACCCTCCCCCCCCCCGAGACAAAAAAAGGAAACAATTGGGGAAAATATTACAAAACAACTAAAGTAAATGCACCAATGCCATTGTAAATGGCACGTATAATGTGTCATCATCATTTCTGCTTGTCCGCAAAAATGAGACATTGAAACAAAATCTCTGACCTGACCCCCCCTGGAAAAAGGTACGCAAAATGACACCGATTTATTGTTGGCAAGTGCTAATGATCTGTAACTACTAACAGAGAAAAAAATCAAACAACATTTATCGATAGGGTACAAGTTTGTTAGGAATTGGAAGAAGATATTGAAAAGCCGTGTGTTTTAACAACAGGCACTCATGCACTTTGACGATTGTTTGTCCACCTGCTTGCAGCAACTATTGGTGCAGTTGTGGGTGTGGTCGCCGTCGTCATGGTAGCGGCAGCCGTCGTGGCACTGGTGTGGTACCGTCGGCGATCTCACAGGCACAACGATCATATCCACCTGGTGGAGAGCTCGGATGCGGATATGTAGTACCCCGTCTCCCCACATATTGGTAAGTTGACATAAGTAACAGCGTGTCTGTGCCTTTTCTGTGGCAATGTAACTAAAAACAAAAATTAACCATGTCTTACAGCACTTTTGTAAGTAAAGTCTAAGTGAAATGCTCGCTTGAATTTCTTTGTGCAACCCAGTGAATTGCCATGTGCAGTAAATGGCAGGTTTGTTAAAATGTTAACTGGCCGTAAACTTCAAAATGTGGAAAAAAGTGAATAATCTTGTTTGTGTTTGACACATTCCAAGCTTTTCAGTATTTGCTATATAATCCTGTCAGATGTTACAGCAAAAGTAGATTGACCCCACGATTGGCAGAGTTAATAATAGGCTCTTTCAACTGTTCAAATTGGTAGATGTGGGTTTGACATCTGCATAACCTCATTTCCATTTCCTTGAGATTGGAGCAAACATTTAGAAATAAAACATTTCATAGACAAAAAAATTAGTGGGTGTAAGTTAAGCACCCCCCCAAAAGAAAAACCTAGTGACTGACAGTTATTGAGATAATTACATTTTGAAAGAAATTGATGGTTATGTGACCACTACATATCCTTGTTTTGCTTGTACAATTTTATGAAATGAAATTACAGAGGTATTGATCACTTGTTTCAGTTTGATAATATTACTTTGTTTTCAGAAGAGTTTAATTGATTTTGATTTTTGAGAAAATTCAGTGGAACGATGAATGCACTTTTCCATATCTGAAGTTTTTTGTTACTTTTTTTTCAGAAATGAACATATTTTACTGAGAAATCTTCACAGATTTTGATTTATGTTCCTCATTACAAATACAACTCCAGATTGCATTGGGAAGAGTACCAGGAGAATCAGTGCCCTGCTTGTTGGAGCCATTACATGTCTCTGGCAAGCCAGGGGAATGGAAATATACCCACCTCTCTGAAATATTCGTTGAAATATATCTCCAAGTTGAACGCATACGTTGTTTGTGCTCAACAAGTTTTTTTCGGCCTTGAGAATTGCTCTGGTTGAGTTGGGTTTGCCCGTTGACTTTTCAATACTAGGGCAGTGCTGCCACTCAGTAGGGGTCTATCTGTAATAATTGATGTAATCCTGAATTTGTTAGTGAACAAGGACTGTAGCGGGATTCTAA